>JANHFM010003173.1:117840-135665 GCA_032468115.1 Grayia smithii
CCTCCCTCCTTCCTTCTTTCCTTCCTTCCTTCCTTCCTTCCTTCCTTCCTTCCTTCCTTCCTTCCTTTCTTCCTCTGTAATCACTTAAGACTCTGGCAAAACAAAAAAGCAAAAAGGAAAAAAAAATGTAGCAAAATAAAAGGAAAAAAATAGACTACATGCCCAAGAGGAATGCCAGCAATTAATTTTAGCTCAGTGAGCATTGGAACAGGATGAATTTAATTTCCTGGCAAAATGCAAGACAGAAGGATGCCAAACAGATCTCTAGGGGGGCTGTGTTCCAGAGCATTTGGAGGGGGGTTATAATGAATGAGGCCTATTGCCTAGCCCAACCTCCTGCTCCTCCCTCATGCATTTTTCATGGAGAAGGGATTCTCAACAGACCTTCTCTAAATGTGCACATTCAGTTTGGCAAGGTGCTATAATTTAATGGGCTTTAAAAGCGATAACCAACACTTTCAATTAGAACTCTATTGGAAGAAGTGCAATAACTCAAGAATTACTCTGGAATGGTTAGCTTACTTTGCCAGTAGTCTGGCCATCAAATTTGGCTTTCTGAATAAGAGCTGAGAGTCTTATCAGTATCCATCCGAGTCATGAACCTATTTCTTTGGGGGCAGCACAGTTGAATCTGGAATACATAAAGGGATGAAGATGATCAGAGTGCCATAATATTTACTGACAAGTAACTTCATCTTGGAAGAGTTTAATTGGAGCTTGTTTCATCCCATTCTGATAGCCTTCAGACATAAATTCAAGCTTTTCATGGCATCTGGTGTATATGCCCATAGGCATTTTATTTTGGTCCTATTTCCCTAAAAGAATCTGGGTTATTTTGAACAGGACTGTGGACATGAATTGACAGACAAGAAGAATGGATGTGGCGCTATTCTTCTTGCCATTGAGTAGGCTTAGTTTTGAGCTCTTAAAGTGCCCTTTTGCATTCACTGCTGCATTTCCCCCCCAATATTTTTCTTTGTGTATTTTCAGATGAAATCAGTTTCATACAGCCCTAAGGCCAGATATTGTAAAATATCTAATAGTATAACTGTGACATACATACATACATACATACATACATACATACATACATACGATTAGATAGATAGATAGATAGATAGATAGATAGATAGATAGATAGATAGATAGATAGATAGAATCTAAAAATAAATAAGAAGATATATAATAAACCAGTATCATAAAAAGGAGTGGCAAGGTGGCCTAAAGATAATGCCATTTGCCTCCCACTTGAAAGGTTGAGAGTTCAATCCTAGGCAGCGACAAATGTTTCTCTATCAGGGCACAAAGAGAAAATATCTCCTGCAAATTCCACATAGGTGTCAGGAAGGTCATCTGAACTGTAAACACTCAGCTTCATTCAGTCACCCTGACTCCACCCCAATAAAAGGAATTACAGGGTTATAAAAAGAAAAAAAAGGTATAATAAAAACAGATGAATTAACGTGCATCCAAACTTTGTTAATAGTGTGCTGTATTGTGCAGATGGTAGTACAAAACTGGATAACTTGAGAGAATTAATTTTGAATCCTTGTCCAAAAGAAGTTAAAGGAAGATGAAATCACACACTCTGTCCAGAAACGACCTCAGTAATGGATAAATGAAGGCCTGCCTAGAATCTTAAGGAAGTAGTCTTTCACTGATGACCACATCTGGAAGTGGAATTCTGGCACTCCCAGTTGTGGCTGTTAAGTGGACTGAGTCCCACGTAAAGAATGTGATGTTCTTTAGAAGATAAGGGAAAACTCTGGGAGTCCTAGAGCAGTCTGCACAGGAGTGTCTATCCACTGTGGAAATGTGCCCTGCCAAAATTGAAGATTGCAAATAGTGATTGTTTGATCCTGGGTCACTTGGCAACTAGTCATAAGTGTGAATAAGCTGCCAAGTGCCCAGATCATGATCATCTCACCAGGGCGATTGCCCGGGACATTTTGCAACAATTGGAAGTTCTTTACAGGCTATAAAGCACCTTTTTGAGGCTGTCACAACTGTGAATGGCATTTAAGGGACTGGTTTTAAGTCAAGGACTACTTTTATGAGGAACAGCATATTTGCTTTCATTTGATTTGGTTTGTGTTTTTTCAGAAATTTCATTTCCTTCAGCCCTTCAATAAACCAAGGAGGTTTTTGAGATCAGCAACTAGGAAGACCTCTCCTGAACTATAATATCCAATGTCCTGGCCATTTGTGTGATCAATCAAATGCAAGATGGTATTACCCACCAAATTGATATGGAACCTTCCTCACCCTGCACCCTCTGTAATCCTTTAGCTTCAATTAGGTTCCTGGAATAGTAGAATGAAAAAGACCAGAGATCTTGGACTCTAAAGTATCCACTGTTTGAAGAGGAAATGAATTGACCATGAAAAAAACAGATGTTAATATCCTCTGGAAGTCACATTATGACTGGAAGAGACCAGATCATCACTAAATTAATAAAGAACAGATAAGAATTATAATCAACTCTGAAACAACACAAATTATCCGTGATTATGGATTATAATGGACTAATAGAAAGGTATTGGAGATAACATTGTTAAGAAACTCCCTAGGAAGATAACATTTAATCTGCTTTTTAACTCTTATGTTTTAATGTATAACTTAGGAAACAGAAAATTGAATTTGAAAAAAAATTGAACACATATTTAAACTGACTATTCAAGTAGAGGGGTAATATTTTATTTTGACTTTCCATTTTGTTGTTGTTTTTAAGTATTTCTAACCAGCATTTAACAAAGACCTGATAATGAATATTCTGTCATTTTTCAAGTGTGACTGAATTTTTTTTTATTGCAGACAAAGCTTATACTTATTCTAACTGCAGAATCTTACACGAAGGCAGCCCCTGCCTGCTGTTTATGAAAGCACAGATTATTACCAATGATAACTGAACTACAAGGTCAATGGTTTCAAGATGATCTAAAATAAGTCCCCGAACCAACTTATGTTGAAATGTTCTCATTACACTGCTACAAACTCATTCAACTATAGTTAAAGATGCAATAAATGCTATTATGTGGCACCTAGTTGCAGAAAGACTTAATATAGTACCATCCTTAGAGGAGGCTATAAAAAACATTAATTAGATGTTTCTCAGCAAAGTATCTAAGCCAGATGGCATATCCCTTGAGATCAACAAACAAGGTGGACAACATAAGGCAGAACAGATTACTAAATAAATTAAACTGTTTGAAGAGAATGACATACTGGCACAAAATTTAAACAATAGTTAAGTCTTATTTGAAACTATAAAGGGCAGAGGACCAATTTGCCATTTCTTATCCCGGAAAACCTTTGCAACTGCAACTGTGAATAAATTGATTGCCTACTTTGCATCAACAGACCAAAGGTTTCTGGAGGTCTGTTTTATTTTGTTTTTAGCTTGCACCAATGGCAACAAAATAAAATCAGCTTGATGTAAGTAGTCATCGTTGAAGCATGAGAACATTTGATTCCTAATTTCACATTTTTCTAATATTGTGTTTGTACCTTAGGGGAAAATCAGTGTTATGAATTTTGCTTCTTATGATTTTCATAGTATTACTGATACTTCATTCAAATAAGGAATGTATTTGGAGTTGTTTATAATAGATAGACTGGTACAGAATATGGTACTATATATGGTCCAGGACAAAATCTATAGCAAAACAAAACATCTTCAGTAATAATGTTTTAGGAAGTATGTCTTTTATGATGCCTAGTAATTCTGGTGTTGTCTTTTAAAATGGTGCCAAATTGTGAAAGGATACTTTCAGTGGTGGGATCCTTCCGGTTTAACAACTGGTTTGGAGATTGCATGCTTCGCAAACTGGTTCACTCCCAGCTGATTGTCAGCGCTACCAGTTTGCCTGAACCGGTAGAATCCCAACCCTGGATACTATAGGTTTTCTATGTTAAAATATAATGCATGGATATAATAATATAAGCAGGACTACCTGGGGAGATCTAGCAAACTGAAGATGGCTTTTTGAGAGCAGATCTGAAAACCTTGGCAAAGACCAAGGAACCAAAAGTAGACAGATTCTTTGGAATCTCTCTTGATAAAGAGAAAATAGGAGATTGCCCATATGTGCTCTGTAAGGCTGCTCTTCATGTTGTTGTTGTTGTTAGTTGCGAAGTTGTGTCCGACCCATTGCGACCCCATGGACAATGTTCCTCCAGGCCTTCCTGTCTTCTACCATTCTCTGGAGTCCATTTAAGCTCACACCTACTGCTTCAGTGACTCCATCCAGCCATTTTGTTCTCTGTTTATTTATCAGAGCTAAAAGGAACTGGTTTTCCCAAGTAATGAATTAAGCTGAATTATATAATTTAGATTTAACAATAGTCAAAGCACTGCTACATAGTACAAAGTACCCCATTGTTTCCTTGCAACATAGGGAATGAAATATCATTTTCTTAATGCTTTACTATATAGCTCAACAAATATTTTGGTTCATGATATTTTGAGATTCAGTCTATTATTATGATCACAGGTTCTCAAGGCTTCTGAGGTAAGACTCGTCTCTTCCTGTTTTCAGGGAACAAGGCATAAATATCCAGATTCCCAGAATGAATCTCTATGGTCTCGATATTATCTCAGTCATGAGAATAAAGTGTTGCTGGGGTAGAGCTTGTATGGATTGAAAAACCCAGATACTGGGACTGAAATACTTCACAGAACAAGAAATCCTTTACTCAAGCCTGAGACTTGTTCCTGTACTTGATGCATCTAACTGAGGGACAATTTGTTTCAAATGATTTGAAAATATCATTGCTGTGTCCACAAATTATCTCACCCAACAATGGTTTTGAGATTTTCTATTTTCAAATCTAATTTCTATAGCTTTATTTGTGAGAAAGCCACCCTAGGACACTGTGGGTTATGGCTATGTCTTGTCCAAATGAAATGATTCTCCATTTCTGAGTCATGAAGATCTATCCCAAAAATCAGTTCCCTGACTTGCAGCAACTCTCTGGAGTTACAACATGGCAGTGCTGGAGAATGAAATTCTTGACCTCTTGCAGATGCTAAGCTGATTTTCAAAACAAAGCCATTTTGGTCAAGTGGTTAGAGCTAGAAACCAGAAGACTGTGAGTTCTAGTTCTACCTTAGGCATGAAAGCCGGCTGGGTGACTTCAGGCCAGACATTGTTTCAACGAACCCACCTCACAGGGTTGTTGTGGGGAAAATAGGAGGACAAAGGAATATTAGGTATGTTTGCTTTCTTCAGTATTTATAAAAGTTGGGATAATTCTTTTTTAAAAAGTTCAACCTACAGATGTGTTGTCTTCCTGCTTTCTCAGATGCAAATTGTCTTAATGCTGCTGCCACATTGGTAGTTTAGAATAGAATATAATTTTACATTATCACTGGAAAATGCACAAACAACATCAGCAACTAAGGAGACTTTGTAGAAAGTAGTCTATATCTTCTAAACAACTGTCGGTTAAGTCAAATCTACTACAAAGAATAGATTGCAGTTTTTAAGAAGTCTCTACCAATTCACAGAACTCATTTCTTTAAAAAAACCCTGTTATTTCCTGTATAACTAAGCTGAAACTTGAGAAAAAGTTACTGAACTCTCCTATTTAATTTTGATGGTTTAAATTTCAGAGTTAATGACAACTGAATAATTTTCACAAAAAGGTATTTCTGAGTCTCAAAGAACAGCTCAAACTGAGGAGTTGCTTGGAATCAACCTTACTTTTCATTACTATGAATCAACCAGCTCAAAAGATCTCTCCCAGTTTTTCTGGAACCTTTTAGACTACAATCACAGAAATCTCAACCACCAATGGCCATTCTTAAGGGAAATTCTGAGCATTTTAATTTGGTACATATGGGGATTCCCAAGTTAGAAAAACCTGCTCGTGTCTGGTGTTTGTTTCTTTTTTAAAGAAGTGTTTTTCAGCCATTTTGGCCATTGTTATCCACCCTCTCTGCAGAAAGACATGCTCAGAAAAAAGAGGCTGCATGATACATACCCACTCCACTCTTTTCACTTTTATGCCAAGGAGTCATTCCGAGGGAGTCCAGCAATAAGCCGTGATTCAGGATGCTGGGGTGGACTGTTCCGATTAATACAAATGAATCAGATGATAACTTTGCTGAAAAGGTTTGGGCTGTGTGGCTTTCCCTGTTCCTCTTCTTCCTTCCTCTTTTTGTCTGCGCACTCTCCCCCAGTGTAAGGTCCTTACACTAAATGAAAGTGATACTTAGGCAGGCATGCCTTGCTTGACAGAAGAACGACAGGGGAGGAAGAGTCATGTTCTAGTCTAAGCAAATCATGCAGCATTATAGCACATACAAAACCTCTCAGAGGTCAATTCTTCAATCAATCATTTGGGGGGTCATCAAATTAATTTTATCTGGAAATGCTAGATCTATCAAGACACGCTATGGCAGTCATCTTATTGCTGTAAAGATATAATTTAACAATATAGAGATTGTAATGTAAGCTCACAAAAAAGATGCTTCCTCTTCCACGGAAACTGTACAGCTTCAGCTAAGTTTTCCAAATATTTGAAAGATTGCTCCATTTTAGTCAACTTCTTTCAAGTGCTATGGAAAAAAATCTGCATGGATTGTTTTACTGTAAGTGGTTGCCATAGTGACTTAATTTTCTACCAACATACTTGAACCAACATAATCAATAGGTATTATGGATTACAGCACAAATTCAGCCCTACCAAATATACCTTCCCTCAGAAACAGAGTTGTTATACTTAAAGAACACAACTAAAGAGAAGTTGTGTGGCTACAATCAAATTGGATTCATATAAATCCAGCTACCCTGAAATTAAGATTCTTTTTTTTATTTTATTTAATTTATATAACGTATAAAAATTCAATTTCCATCAAACAATGTGTGATCTGGGTACAGTTGTTTTAAGCAGTCATAATCCACATATTTGTTATAGTATTCTTCACAATAGTATTAACAATATAATAATATCATTATATTAAGAGCCGAGGTGGCGCAGTGGTTAGAGTACAATACTGCAGATTACTTCAGCTGACTGCTAGTTGCAGTTCAGCAGATCAAATCTCACCAGCTCAAGACTGACTCAGCCTTCCATTCTTCCGAGGTGGGTAAAATGAGGACCCAGATTGTTGGGGACAATATGCTGACTCTATAAACCACTTAGAGAGGGCTGTAAAACCACTATGAATCGGTATATAAGCCTAAGTGCTATTGTTATTGTTATAATAGCTGTAATACTTGACATTATCTTCTTTAACAACTCTCAACTTTAACCTTTCCTCTTTATGTCTCCTCTTTTCCAACTTCTGTTTCTATTGTCTAGCCAACTGAGGCTAGACAGTTGATAAAATACGTCCCATATAAAAAAAATATTCAGTTTCTTCTTTATTCTTAATAGTCAGCATTAATCTATCCATTTCTGCGCATTCTGGTATTTTCTTAATCACATTATCATCTGACGGAATCTCATCCTTTTTCCATTGCTGTGCAAACACAATTCTGGCTGCAGTTAGTATATGTAAAACCAGATATATAATCCTCTTATCATATTTTTCCAGTAGGATGCCCAACAAAAATGTCTCTGGTTTTAAGTCTATATGCTGCTTTATCATTTTTTCCAATCAAGTATGTATTTTTGTCCAATATTTTTTAGCTTTTGGGCAGGTCTACCACATATGGTAATATGAACCAGATGATTGATTACACTTCCAGCATTTAGTGGATCTATCTTTATACATTTTTGCCAGTCTTGCCAGTGCAAAATGCCATCTATAAAACATTTTATACAAATTTTCTTTATATGCAGTTGACATAGTCAATTTAATATTTCTATCCCATAGTTTCTGCCATTTATCTAATTCATGTCCAAAGTTTAGCCCAAGCAATCATTATCTCCTTTACCTGCTCACTTACAAGTTTAATACTGAATAAATACCAATATAATTTATAAGTTTTTCATGTGTTCCAGTTAATATGTGGTCTAGTTCTGTTAACTCTTTGTTAAAACCATACGTTTTAGCATCTTTCTCATAGCGAGATTGTATCTGCATGTGTGGTCACCATGCAATGTCTATCTCTTGACTACTAAGTTTCGGCTTGGTTTTTAATTCCCCTTTTTTATCTTAGTATCTTACATTTTTTTCTGTTAATGACATTAGGATGTCATTACCAATGCTTCCATAGTGGAAAGCCAGACTGTTATTTTCAAATAGTGTTGTTCTTTTATTTTAAACCAAATTAATAAGGTAGTAAGGGACGCGGTGGGTTAGTGGCTAAGACGCTGAGCTTGTCGATCGAAAGGTCGGCAGTTCAGCGGTTCAAATCTCTAGTGCCGTGTAATGGGGTCAGCTCCCGTTACTTGTCCCAGCTTCTGCCAACCTAGCAGTTCGAAAGCATGTAAAAATGCAAGTAGAAAAAAAGAGACCACGTTGGCGAGAAGGTAACAGCATTCTGTGCGCCTTTGGCATTTAGTCATGCCGGCCACATGACTACAGAGACATCTTTGGACATCGCTGGCTCTTTGGCTTTGAAACAGAGATGAGCACCACCCCCTAGAGTTGGGAATGACTAGCACATATGTGCGAAGGGAACATTTACCTATTACCTTTATTTACCGATTTACCTTTACCTAATAAGGTATCTTATTCTTCCCATACCATAAGAAAGCGCGCCAACCTAGTTGGAGGTCGTGACCTTCTATGACTACTAATCTTGTGTCTCAGGTTGATCCATTCTTTCACCCATATGATTACCGAGGCCTGATAGTACAATTCCCAGTCTGGTAGGCCAAAGCCCCCCCCACCTTTTTTTTTTTTGCTTCCTGCAACATTTTCAAGCCTATTCTTGCTTTTTCCCCATACCATATGTATCTTGATATCATTTTATTTAATTATTCATAATACTTCTCCAGTTTTATTGGTATTGTTTGGAATAGATCTAATAGTCTTGGTAAGATATTCATTTTTATAGTAGCTATTCTTCCTGCTAATGTCATTAACAGGAAAGTAAGATTCTTTTGATAGCAAAGTGTCTTGCAACATGCTAAGACATGGTTTTGGATAATGCATGAACTGACATTGTAAGTTAAATTGCTTAGCAATAGCAATAGCACTTAGACTTATATACAGCTTCACAGTGCTTTAAAGCGGTTGAGTCAACATATTGCCCCAACAATCTGGGTCCTCATTTTACCGACCTCCTTGGAAGGATGGCTGAGTCAACCTTCAGCTGGTACGAATCAAACTGCCAAACTGCAGTCAGCACTACTGCATTCCAACCATTGCACTCGTGCATGGATGGCTATTGTGACAGGCCTGGCTGGTGCCTGATGTTCCATGGTGTGCAGTTGGTTATTAGGGAATGACTATGGTGTAGCAGGCTGACAATTACACAGGAGGCCAGGGCTATTGTGGTGCCCACATGGCCAACTGTTGCTGAATGCATGAGGGCTGTATGAGCAAGTCACAAGGGCAGCTGGATGGGGGAGGGTATGTTAAGTGGCAGTCAGGGTGTGACACAAGTACAGTGCATCCAGGATGGCTGCTGCTATGTAGGGAATGGTGTGCAAAGGGGTGCCATGGGATAGAGTGCTGGGATGCTGAAACACCTCAGAAAGAAAAGCTGCTGGAGTGCAAGTGACTTACCAGAGCAACTTGAGAGCTTCCCTGTTGCTTCTGCATTGACTTACCTTGTGGAATGCCCACAGGGAAGATTGCAAATGGTGATATTATGACGACACTGCAATTGTCTTAAATGCAAGCCAGTTGCCAACTATCTAGATTGTGATCATGTGACCACAGGGCTGCTGGTATGTCTGGATCTTCAGAGATGTTCATAAATACGATTGCTAAGCACCAGCGTAATTTTGAATGTTCATTGATCAAGTGCTCGTTAACCAAATACTATCTGTACTTTCTACCCATACTCCAATGGATTGCCTTGCAAACCTTTTCAGGTGTGTGTACTTCACTTGGGAGTAAACTGTTTTAAGGAAGAAAAAGATATAAACCCACAGAAACGCTTTACTAAATAGTTAGATCTTTTGTTCCTAGTGATTAATACTGTATTGCATTACAATACTTGGGGTAGGGAATGTCAAAAAGTCCAGATGGTGAAGTGACTAGGGTATGACATTGTTTCCATTACATGAATATTCCTGATTACACTCTACCTTCATTATGGAGTACCTTTGCCTTCTAGATATGATGCATTTTACTTCCGTAAAGCTCAGGTGTATGTCTGTTCCCCCTTGATTAGCTATCTCAATTTGATATGAACCGTGTATACAAAAAGCATACAAATAATTAGAAAGAAATCACAGCTCCTTCCATAGCTCCAGATACCCAGTTACTTATTCAGCACTTGGCATTACTTGGCATAAAGTTTATCTGAGACAACTAAGTTACAATCTCTGGGCTTTTCCCTTTTCTCTATCCTTCCAAGTTAATAGATGCTTAGCTAGTCTTTTGATGCCCTCAAGAGATATCTAGATGTTGTTTATATAGTTCTTTGTAGCCTGGCAACATGTTGCTTCTTGCCCTGTCAGGCTCAGTCCTTGCATCTTATCTGCATAATGCAAGGCAGGAGTCCACTTTGATTTTACAGCATCAACAAACTTTAATTCAAAATGAATCATTTTGTCAAATAATTATAGTTATAATTATAAAAACAGTTATAAAATTAAACATGTTTCGACATAAAGGTATATGAATTCTCTTTTTAGTAAGAAACTACAATTTTGCTAAAGGAGAAGCAATCAGAAAAATGTAATGCATACAACTCTGAAGTTTTATTTAATATTTATTACAAATGAATAACACCATTAGAAAAATTTATTTAATTAATACATTACATACAAGTAGAGCAAAAATAATGCTATGTTATAGTCTCATTACCATATATTACATCCATTTATATCTAGTCTTACCTGTTCACTTGGGATTCACATAAAAGTGGATTAAATGCTAGAATGATTATACTGCTGCTAAGTGGCATACTTTTTGTTGTTGTTATAGATTTGCAGTTTTCAAAATATATTACACGAGACTTACAACTGAAGTACCAACTTCAAACTTTTCAGGTATTATGATCAGCTGATATTATTAAAAAGCACTGAACAAAATCACTTATTCTGCAACCCTTTTTTGCCCAATCTGGAACTCGCTAGACGAATTGGACTAGAACTTTTATCATGCCAAGTCAATACAACTATTGGTCATACTGACCAGAAATGATGATTCCACATATCTGGAACCTTGCAGATTAGGGCAGGCTATTTCAGATATATTTGAAAGGACCCACAAAAGTGACAAAAACATTCATTGTTGAGTGCATTGATTTTCAAGGTTTTGCTTGGAAGATACATATGTTATGGGATAAACATTCTGTTTGGTTTTCTTCTTGTGCTTGGATATATCTTCAGTTGCACCAAGATGATTTTCTTCAATCTTTAAACCAGGGTCAGAAGTTAACCTATAGTTAAAGCAACCATTCGAGTTTCACATTAAATATAAACATTAACCTGACTTCAAACTACATTAAGCATGCCATTAGTTTCTAGTTTCCATATTACTTAGCTTTTGAATGCTATTTTAAGTTCATGCCAAAAAAGGAAACAGTGGATAGAAAAAAGCAAACACACAAATATTAAAAACAACAAAGCAAACCATTTAGCTAATAAATTACATTACATACAGATATAGTTGGAAGCTTAATAGTATATTAGATTTATTAGCCTAGGTTTCACATCAGATTAACATTTGATGGATATATCTGAGATCTGTTTTAACTGAGCTAGTATAAAAAGTGCATCCAAGATTAAGCTTATACTGTTTCAAACAAGATACCAAAAGAATCTGTTGCATAAGTTAAACTACTTTTTGAACAGCCATGCACCTTTTAATCCAAGAAATAAATAAATAGGCAGAAAATCTTTTAGAAAGGGAAAATTGTATCACTGTGTATGTGAGGTTCAGTTTATTGATGTATTATTGAATAATTATGGATATGCAGGAATATTGGATATACAGTAATACTATTTATAAATGATTATGGATATGGATATACTTTTTGACACTGTTCTAAATCTAAAGATATTAAGTTAAATTATGTCTCCAATTTTGGAATTTGGTTATTGTTGAGGAGTTATGGTTGTATTGGCCTGAGTGTTGCTAAAATAGTCATTGGAAAAGTAGTAATATTCCTGATACATTAAGGTCTGCATTCAAGAGATCTGTGAATTCATTGTTTTTGAAATGGCAAGTTTATCACTAATCAAAAATGAAGAAAAGAGAAGTTTATTAAGACAACTGTAAAAAATATTCAAAAATGCAAACAGATACAAAAATCTACTTGCATTTTTATTATATTATCAAAAAAATATTGATAATAGTCACCCCTACAGTAAATCTGATCTAGGTACCGGTATTCTGTCCTCTTTGAGATGGCTTTTGAAATGAAGAGTGCAGTCTTAACTGATGATATGCAGGTTTGTTCCCTGCAATAGGCAATTCTTTTTTAGTCTTTTCAAAATAGTTTTTAGTTTTTAAATAAGGGTCTATGTAAGCAGCCCTTTCTGGAGAATATAATTTGCCGTCAACAAGAAGGTGTCCTATGTCTTCAATGGCTGATACTCCACAAATAAACAGTCTTTCTTCAATTGATACTCCATTAAACCTCCCATGTTTTATCATGGAGTCTAGTTGTTCAAAGCAAGCTCTTGAAAAAGCTGTTCTGGGATACTGAAGCATGTAAGTTGTTAAATATCTTTCTAACTGGGAAGTTTATTTGTGTTGAGCCAGCCAGTTCAGACACTTGACACATGTAAGTACATTATACATATTTTTGAAATATTGGAGAATCATTGATTTTTGTTAAAAAGTTCTTCAGTTTAATTGGTCAACTGTTGAAATTTGACGTTTAATATGCAACTTATATAAATGATTTCCCCCTATTGTTTTATGTTCTTTTATTCTATTACATTGCATAGCTATGTTTTTTTTTACAGTTTTTCATATATTTTCCTGTTTTAATCTTTGTCTCCTTTCTGCAAAGCTTTCGATAAATTAAAATCTGTACTAATTTTTGCAATTTACATTGACAATACTATAAAGATGTAAGCAAATGTTTAATAATTAGTGAACGCATGTATGGAATATAGTGAAAAAAGATGAGTTGCAGCTAAGTGAGAACTCTTACATGTCTTCCAAATAACTTTAATCCACCTTCAGGGAGATTTACCCCACATTTGGGGGCAAACCAACCTCAACACTTAAGACTAACTTTTTCCATAAAACATGAAATGCCATTCCATAGTCCTCCTCTAAATTTAATATCCTTCCTCTGTAAGCCCATTATCTCTTCTGCCTTCTCTAACCACTGAGGGTTTTATAGATCAAGCTTTCCATTCCCATATACCCACTTCACATATCACTTACATGCATTCAATTCATACACTATTTACGCCCTGAACCTGCAGCTACTTGCAGCAATGTCCATGATGGCCACTGTGCATCAAAACAAGCAAGAAGCATATGGACATGGCTGCCCATCTGCTTCAATTTATTTTTAAACAGAAACATATACTTTAAAAGGATTCTTGGCATAGTGTTGACTTAACCCCACAGTTCCATTCACTTAGCAAAATGGATGGTATTTACATTTTAAAAACATCTAAATCTTTTCATAATTACAGCCCTGTAATATAAACATTCAATAATCTTAAATGTAGATTAATTCTAGAGTAGATCTCCAAATAGAATTGGTGCCTTTAAGAGAATTTCTGTGTCAAACTACTGTTTAAGTTATGTCTCCAAATAGAAATATATGTTTATATTTAACTAAATAAAAAAAATCATTTCACTGAATGAAAAATAAGCTGCTCTATTTAACTCAGTAATTCTGTGACTTTATTCCTCCCTATCAGTCACAATCTTTTCAGGTTTACTTGTTGCATAGTTTTATAACTGGGAATTGGGGGAATGGCTAAAGAAGCGGCAGTATCTAAAGATGATAAAATTGGTAATTATGCAAGTTTTTCTCTTCTTGTACTTAATCCATCAACTATCTTGGTGTCTAATTGCAAGAAAGACCCTCCTCCATTGGAATATCTTACATGCATCGTTTGCCTTCCAAACAGCTTGCCTTAAGAAGTTGTGGGTGCTCTATCACTGGAGGTTTTTAAGAAGAGATTGGACAGTCATTTGTCCGGAATGGTAGAGTCTCCTGCTTGGACAGGAGGTTGGACTAGAAGACCTTCAAGGTCCCTTCCAATTCTGTTATTCTGCTACTTCCCATGGGGGGAAAAGAGGAGAAATTACACATTACACAAATTGCTTAGGCATCTCAAAGGAGCCACTAAGTTGCTAAATGGGATTCAGATAAAATGGTGTCTCAGGGACATCATTCACTGATCTCCTTCAGCCAACTAAAGGCGGCTAGCTAGTAGACCTCTCTGAAGGAGTATTAAGGAACAGGCTGCTCATTTTAAAAACAGCAAGGAAATCAGCATTCAACTGATCAGCATTCAATTGTTGTGAACAACAAATATCACCTCAGGAAATTATTGCTAGGTATGGATCTGAACTTGACTGCCCAAAGACACACATTTCTATAATTCACTCAGAACCAGTTACATTCTCTCCAACCTGTCAGATAAGAGTTCCTGCTCACTGAATGCTCAGTATTCCTCTCTATATTAGTGATACAGGAAGATTACTACATCCTGATTGAAAATGCTACAGTGGGAGATCATGAGGCCAGAGGTAAGAACTAAGAGAAGTGGTAGAAGACAGAGTTCTCTACCATGCTGGAGAACACTCATCCAAACCATCACTGGTATGATAGCATATGTTATACCTGACATCTTTGGACTACCTTGCTATTAAGCAGAATGACAGATGATTTACATTGCCACCTTTTTCTCTTTTGGAGCAGGTAGTTTGTCATTAATCATCAGCCTGGATTTTCAACAGTGACAAAGATGGATGGATGATGCTTAAGTATTCCCAGAGTGAAATATTATTTCATGTCCTTGAGGACCTGCATCTTTTAATGAGTATAGGCAGCTTAGCATGGATTCCTCATATAAAGCTTTAAGTTGTCCCATACTAGAGTGCCCTCTTCGTTGTTAGAAGCTCGATGTTCATGGTGAATGCTGGTTTGTAAAGCTTAGCAAACACTATAGCAACACATTGGTTTTGTGAAGGATTGCTTTAAACATGATTCAATTTCATGCAAGAGTTAAGCAATGGCATTTAGAAAGCTTAACTTATTATAAATACTCTGGTCACAAATGTGTAGTAAAAACAATACACCAAGTGTGACTTTCTCAAGCAACTCCCTCCTAAAACAAAATGAAGATTCTTTTAAAAGTCCTAAAAATAGCAAAATGAGTTGAATCCTATCCTTAACAAAGTAGGATTCTGGAACCTGAATCAGATTCTGGAACTTGAACTATCTTGAAACAGTTTTTGCAGTCAAAAAATTATTGCACCAGCTTGAAACAGTCTATTCCAGCGCCTTCTTCGGATTCAAGATTTTTCCAATTGCTCCTAAGAAAGGCAAGTTTAATGAACCCTCTAGAAGGAATACATATTTTCTTGTGGATCAATAGTGGTATAAATAGTTGAGTATATTATGCTACTATTGAGTGGATTAGACTTGATAGTTTTGATTATGGGGATTTATCATTTATACCCGGAGAGACAGGAGAAGTAGAGTGAGATAGTAAGTGGAAGCAGTAGTTACTAATATACTGAAGAAAGAGGTTAGCAGTTGAGATACTGCAGAATACTATAGAAAGCTGAATTGAAAGGAAACTATTAGCACACAAAATTGATCAGACATTGATTAGAAAACGTTCCATTTTTACAGAGACAGAAATTGTTTGACAAGAGAAAGTACATTCCTGGCCCTTTAGCTGGGAGACCATTTCAGCCTGTATGGGGGTCAACAATGGAACGGAAAAACTAGAAGAAAAGCTCTTCCTGGACTCATGAACGCAAGATAGCTTTTTAAAAATTTTCAGCTGCTGCACTACTTATAGCTAAAAAGGAACTGAAGAAACTCAGCACAGTGACACACATCCTTATCACCACAATGCATTCTACATGGATTGCCTTTGGAAATCACCTGACTGATATAGGTGCAAACTACAGCTTCCTGTTTGCTGATTGATGCTCAGTACCATGAACACCAACTTTATAAATCCTATACTAGTTCCAATAAGTTTCCAGATGCATTGCTTTCAACCTGTAAAGGTCTTTATGGATTGGCACTTAGATACTTGCAGGATCTTTCTTGAACCAGTGTCAACCTGACCAAGGCTTTCCTCTTGGGAAAAAAATCCTGGTGATCTTTTATTCTCAGGTGTTAAAGAGGTCTAAAGCTAGCAAATGTTTTTTGGTCACAGGAATAATTAGCCCTGTTTGTAACCACATTCAACAGGACTTTTAAAGACTAGTAGAATCACTGTTCCGATATGCTATGAATAGTGCTTCAGGTATTTTTCTTAAATTTACTACTGCAGATGCTTTAGTATTTCATTATATGTTAATATTTGTATGATTGTGATTGTGGTTAGTTGCTGGAGGTCTTTTGATCTGACAGCACATATACATAAATGCTGTATTGTAAATTATACAGCTCTACGAGATAAACTTATCATGCTCTGTTTCCAGGCCACACAGTGAATTCTTGTTTACCTTTTCATTTGCAGACCAAGAGTCCACTGCAGCTTACAGTATATAGTAGCAATATTTTTGATAGTAATATGTACAGTATCAGTAATTGATAAATGATCATCAGCAAAACTAGATGTGTCTGAATAGTTGCAGCAAATAATTTCCTACTGCTTTTACATTCTTATCTGTTATTATTTATTTCTTCATTGTATGGACATTGTAATGTGTTTAATCCTCAATAAAACTGTATATGATTATCCAATGAAAGAAAAAAATAGTTTTTAATGGATGATACCTTGCCTGGCAAGCACCAAATGCCATGGAGTCTGTAAGGCAAAAAGCAACCACTGCTCCCCATGAACGGCCAAAAGCTTCCAGTGAAGCTGATGTCCTCTAGGAATTTGCTCAATGTTTTTAACCCTTGGAAGACAAGGCCAAATTTTCCTTAAAACCACTGAGCAGATTCTAGAGGAAAGTGAAGGTACTTTTTTTTTTCTTTTTAGTATAAAGCCAGCTCCAGCATTCCAAACTTTTACCATGTGCCAAAATTTTGATCATGTGACCGGGGGCCACTGCAATAACCCCAACCTTTGACCAAAATTTGTTGATACATATGAATACTGAATCATTGGTTCAGAACCAAGCCAGAGGTTTCTGGCTAATGGAAGTTAAATGTGCTCTATTACTAATGATAAAAGTTGCAGGGTTTGATGAAATAAAAAGAAATACTGTTTAAAACTTCCGAAACAATGGAGCTAAACTTTTACTTCTTAATATATATATATAGGGAAAATTCAGCAGTAGCCAAGAGACTGACAAACATCAATTTATATTCCAAAAATCAAACAACCCTGCTTAAGAATGCTCAAATTACTACACAACTGCACTTGTCTCAAATGCTGGTAAGAGACACTTAGGATTTCACAATCTAGTCTTCCAACAGTACATGAACAGGAAGTGCTAGATGTATAAGCTAGATTCAAAAAAAGCAGAGGCACACAAGATCACATTACTAATATCCAATAGACAATGGAAGGTAACGTTGGTCTTACCTGAACGTTCTTTTTCATCACGCTGCGGAGGAGCTCAAGGAGTGGGTTGTAACTTCCATCCATTGGCTAGATACTGAGTTTCAGGAGTATAAAACCCCTCCTCCTTC
>JANHFM010003173.1:135765-158050 GCA_032468115.1 Grayia smithii
CAATTAATGTTTTTTTAACATATATCACAATCCCATTCTTCTTCTCCACTGATGATGCAATAAAATGATTCCCCATTCTAGTATTGTATAGATATTTTTGATCTGTACTTTTTATATGAGTTTCCTGTAAGCATACAATATCATTATTGACTTGTTTTAAATAATGAAATATTTTTCTTCTTTTTTGTGGTGAATTCAAGCCATTAACATTCCATGTAAGAAATTTAGCCGTCATTTTTCTGACGTTGGAACTTTTGAAGCATCGCCTCCAACTGACCACTTGTGCCTTTGGGCTTTGCTCCTCCCACAGCTCCAAGATTTTCTTCTTGTTGTAATTTAAGTTGTTGCTCTTCTCTTTTCCTTGCTGTCGCTCTTGTTACCCTCTGTTCTTTTTGTTCTATCGGTTGGCTTCCACCAGCTTTGTTTAAAAGATCCTCTTCAAGTAAAATCAGCATTCCTTCATCTTGTATCTGAACCCTTTGTCTCTGCTCTCTTTGATCACTTCCTGCTCCAGAAGATCCATTTCTTTGTAGAACTGTGTCACAAAAGTAATTGGCATCTCTAATTGACTTGATATTAAATCTTTTCCCATTATACACAAATGTCAGTCCAATTGGTATGTTCCATCTATATTGTATTTGTCTTTTCTTTAATTGATCCACCAAAAATGTATAGTCTTTCCTCATTCTTAAAATCTTGGGGGGAATTTCTTTTAAAATTGTCACCTCATGTCCATTTATTGTTACTTTGTTTTCATAAGCAATTTGTACAATGAGGTTCCTCAATTTTTTTCCTTTCATATAAATTACCACATCTCTTGGAAGCTTATTCTCTCTTGCAATTCTGGAGTTCACCCTAAAAACTCTCTCTACTTCCCGTCTCAAGTCTTCAGGCTCCCAGCCAGTTAATTCTGCCAATCCTTGAACAATCATTTCTTCCAGATCAGCTATTTTCTGGCCCTTCTCATCTGGGAGACCCCTAATTCTAAATGCAAATTCCATTTTGTCAAATTGTGCAAGCAGGGATTGCTCTTCCAAAGCCTCTATTTTTTTTCCCAAGGCTTCTACTGTCTGCTTTTGTTCTAAAATTTCTTCCTCGCAATTCCCTACTGACTCTTTAACTACTTGAAGTGCCAGAAGAATATCTTCCCGAATTTGATTATTCTTCTGTTGGACCAGATCCTTAATTTCTTTTATTTGATTTTCCATTTTTCCTTGTATATTTTCTTCCAATTTCTGAAATTCCTGTTTAAAATTCCCTTGTAATTTATCCTCTAATTTATCAAATTGTTCTTGAAACAAATCTTTAATGTCTTTAATTGTTAGTCCAGCTTGAGGTACTAAAGCTGGTGCTGGTGCTGTAGTTTGTGCTAAGGATGCAATCTTTGTTAATTGAGATGGTGACTCTCTCCTTTGTTTGTATGCCATTTTCTTTTCCCTTGTCGTTTGCAGTTATTTACTTCTTTGCCACACCCCTTTTTCCCTAATCCACTTCGACTTCAATTTCTCTTTGTAAATTAATTAAATATATTCCTTTTTTTTTTTGCCCAAATTACTAAAATATATCTCTTTTCTTCAACTTTAATTCTTAGTACTTTTAAAAGTTCAGATCTTTAATCTTTTAATTAGTTTTGTCACGTAAGGTTTTAACTTTCACTTCCAGCGCTATTCTTGATTCGCTTCAGCACTTTCCTTTCTACTTTTAGACTTAAGTTTCCGTTTGCAGAGTTGTTACAAAGAAAAATCCAAATACTTGCGATTAGATGTATGCTTTTATGTTCCGTCTGCTTTTAAGTATCTTTAAGTCCTTTCTTTACAGCAGCGGTGGAAATTCCCATTTGTCTGCTTCCCCCAGCAGATCTCGGCACGCTTCGGAGCAGATTTTATTGCCTCCAAGGGGGCGGGTTTTACGATCCCTGGGCTGTAAAACTCCGGGGATCTAAACAAGCCAGACTCTTGGCAAAGGCTCACTGATTCCCCTTCACCTGAGGAACCAGCTTTAAACAGGCTTCTAGACTGTTTTCCAGTCAGGATTTCTGTTTTTACGGAGCGGCCGTGGGCAGCTCATAAATCGAGCTGTTGGCACGGAAATTTCCCAAACCGGAACCCGAGCAGTGAATGAATCTTGAGGGGGGGGAGATTCGAACTCTAAGCTCAGGCCTAGCGACACGGTTTGGATGGCCCAAAGGTCCAAAGAGTTCGCTTTCCAGTGGTGGGCGAAAGCGGAAAGCTTGCCTCCCACGGGGATGGTGTCGGAATAGTCACTTGGATCTGCGGAAGGGCCTGCCCCTGGAACCACGAAAGGGGCGACCTGAGGAGGAAGGGCGACCTCAGTCACGAAAGGAATATTGCTCCTGGGACCTATCCGCATATTGGAAGCCTCTTGAAAAGGAAGAAGAAGAATGAGACTCCCGTGGGGGGAAAAATGAACGGCGGTGTGATGAAAAGTACCTGCATTCAGGCCTGCGGTAGGAAGATGGAAGGAACTTCTTGTTTCGACCTTCAATTAGTAATGGTTCCAGAACCTCGCCGAAAAGAGACCCCCCTTGAAAGGGGACAGACGATAAGTGTGTCTTGGATCGTAAGTCAGATTGCCAGAGTCAGAGCCATCCTAAGCGACGAGTGAGCACGTTGGAAGCCAGAGCCCTGGAAGAGAACTTGGCTGCATTCATTGTAGCATCAGCCGAATATTCAAGAGCCGTAATAACCTTGTTAATATCTTGCTGCAACCATTCCTCGTCTGGGGAGATGCGGGCTTGAAGTTGCCTAAGCCATATAAGGGATGTCCTGTTGAAGAATGAGGCGGCTGATGCTGCCTTAATAGACCAAGCTACCGCACTGTGGGTCTTACGACAGGAGAGCTCAGCCTTCCTGTCCTCAGCCTTGAGGCCATCAGCTGCATCTGAAGAGATGAGCGACAAGGAGGCCAGGCTTGCCATAGGAGGATCTATCTTAGGCAAATGTAAAAGATCCTCCAAATCACTTTCCATGGTGTACAGCTTTTTATCTGCGCTGCTGGGAGGAGCCATGGAACCAGGATGGGACTACTGCCTCTTGATGATATCTAGGAACGTCTTGGGGGCTGGGACGGCATCTTGTTCTGTCACCGGCTCTGTAAACAGGAGCTGAGTTAGATCTTGAGGAGTTAAAGAACCCTCAGTTTGCTGCCTAGTTCCCATGTTGACAGTTTGTTTGGCTTTGTGCAACAGCACTTGAAGTTCTCAATTTTAAAGAGACCCGTAGCTGGAGCCCTAGGAGGGGAAAGATCCTCATCCTCAGAAAATAATGGAGCCTCAAAGTCTTCCCCCTCAGCGAAATATCTGCCACTGAAGGGAGAAGAAGAGCGAGATCTGGAGTCATCTGAATAAGCGGCCTCTCTGGCTTCCCTACTGCTTTGGTGATGTTCTAGTGCAGAAGGCTTGAGCGGTATGAAGCCACGCCTATCCAAGGCAACTTCAATGCCCTGAGAGATGGAGTGGGAGATGAGGTCACAGACAGCCTTGGACAATTGGGGCTGCTCCTCCCCAGAAGGGCGAAGGCCCGCTGCAGTGGGCGTGAAAGTGGCCGAGGGAACTCTGCTGCGAGATGCTGAGGAGTCCTGATGGGAAGCCAGGACCTGAATCTCATCTGGAGCTAGGGAGGCACAAGGTGGACCTGAGCCCTGGTGGTAATGATCCCAGGTGATGCAATGGGAGTAGATGTAGAAGCAGCTGCAGCTTGCCTTTGTGCTCTTGCAAAATTCTTTTCCAGGGCCTTATGTCTCCTGATTGCATGTTTCTCACTGGAAATGGAGCCTCTGACTGAAGAAGAGTTTTGGTTAGATTTAGAGGCTTGATTAGAATTGCGAGGCTTTTTGGCTGCAGGAGGAGAGACAGATGCTGATGCCCTGGGAGGAGAATTTGAAGCCAGGGATGGGGAGGGGCTCAAGCCAGCCATGGTGATCAGATCAGAGGAACCTGCTAGCAAGAGCACAGGACTTGTAGTTAGTGATTGCCAGGGAGAAATCAGTCTAATTAAGCAGACTCTTCTAGCCCTATTATGATAGCCAGGCCCTCCAATAAGGAACCAGAGCACCACCTAATAATAATTCAGACCACTATAAAGGATAGATCAGAGGCCCGGCACTACGGAGCCTGTTCCCATAAAACTCCTCCTCCTTGGTGCAATTAGCTCAATAGTTAGAATGACAATGAAACTCTCCCTCACAGGCCCGTCAGAACGGAGCCTAGGGTAATCTGGGCGCTAGGTGGTAAAAGAGGAGAGGCCTGTCAAAACGGAACCTCCTGCTGCCCAAAAAAACACCAAACTCACGATTCTGTAGTGCAGGAAGGCCGATCCAGCGTTGAGAGGCCTCTGAGAGGCAATGTAGGCCCCATCTTGCAGAGACAATCTTCGCGCCAAAACAAAATGGCACCTGCCGTTCCTTGGAGCTTTCGGAGCCGATCGCAGCCGCCAGAGGAGATCTGAGCTCCGATCAGCTGTGGAGTGGCAGATCGGCGGTGGAGATAAGATCGCAATGGAAAAGATGTGATCTGGAGCCCTGATGCTGTGGAGAGCCTCGTAAAAGCCAGTGGAGGGAGAAAAACCTGGGAGACACACTAAAGAAGGCAAGGCAGGAGAAAATAAGAAAGCAAGTGATAGAGGGAAGGAGGAGGTGAGTGCAGGTCAGAAAAAAATAATAAATTTCTAGGTATAACTCCTAAGAATAAAGGCTAAAGAGTCTAAATAACTCAATCAATAGAAGGAACTGCTAGCCAAGGGACTGAGTTATTTTAACTGGAGTATCCAGGAAGGAGGAGGGGTTTTATACTCCTAAAATTCAGTATCTAGCCAATGGATGGAAGTTACAACCCATTCCTTGAGCTCTGTAGCAGCATGATGGAAAAAGAGCTATGTTATCGACAAGAAATCGATAACTGCTTTATGGATTACGCCAAAGCTTTTGACTGTGTAGACCACAACAAATTGAGGATAGTTCTTAATAAGATAGGTTTACTGAGGCCAATACTTCTCCTTACTGCATAAATTTGCATGATTACTAGGGAGCAACAGTTATAATAAAATATAGTGCAATTAAATTGTTCAAAATTAATTTTGCACACTGCTACCTTCTTTAACATACATGCAGAGAAATGATAGACTAGAATTAGAAACTGGAATGAAAAGCGTTGGAAGAAACATCAACAGCCTCAGATATGCAAATGGTGGGTCTGGAAGAAGGAAAATTGAGGAATCTCTTGTTAAAAAGTGAAATAAGCTGGTACAAAAGAGTTTCTGATAGTATTTATTAAAAATCCAATAGGTTAAAAGGCAATGCCAACATACATAAACAGATAGATAAGCTGTTCAAGTCTTCATCTTTCCAGATTCAAGCATTCACAAATATGGTGACTTAGTAAAACAAAGATGCCTGTTACTTGAAAGAAAATCTAAGATAACTTTATACAAAATACTGAGGTGCAAAGATATCATAATGGCAACAAAGGTATATATTGTGAAGACTATTATTTTCCCAGTTGTAACAAATAGCTCTGAAAACTGGAACACTAGAAAAGCTGAAGAAAAATCAATGCCTTTGAATGGTAGTGTGGGAGAAAATTGCTACAAATACCTAAAACTGGAAGAACAAATAGTTCATCGATAGATAAGATAAAAACAGAATGCTGGAAGCAGATAACGAATCTAGTTTAAATGTTGTGGTCACATAAAGTGAAATCTAAAGTCATTCGACAATGTCCTGACACTTGAAAAATACAAGAGATAAGAAAAAAAACCTATATGACTAGATGGCATCAGTGATGACACAATATGACTTTAAAAGAACTCAAGCAGTTAATGACAGACAATTGTGTCTAGGATTGGCATTCAGTAAAGTTTAGAAGGGACCAAATAATTGTAAGATGAAATCAAGAGATAAATAAGACTGCTGATTTAGTTTTCAATGGTTTTTGTATATAGTTAATATTTAAGGTAGATAATGGTATATTTGGAATTTAGCATCACAAGACAGTATTTGAAACTAAACTATGTACAAAAGATTGTACATTTGCTAAATTGCTAAATTTATGCAATTGCTAAAATGCATAAACTTTTGTTGAAATTTGAAATGGAAGAACAAGTGGAAGAGTATGATAAAGTGAGCAAAGATTGGACAATATTTATTATTTTATTTATTCATTTATTTATATCCTGTATTATTTTCATAAACAAGTCAAGGTGACAAACATATCGAACACATCTTCCTCCTCTTATTTCCCCCAAAATAACCACCCTTGTGAAGTGGGTTGGGCTGAGAGTGTTACTGGCCCAAGGTCACCCAGCTGGAATTTATGGCTAAGGCAGGACTTGAACTCACAGGCCATTGCTTTCTGGACTAGTGCCTAAACTACTAGACCAAACTGGCTCTATCAATATATAGAGAGAACATTGGGAAAATAAGTAACTGAAAGAACAGAAAGTTACATTATAATTTAAATGAGAACTTTTATAAAATAATGTATCACTGGTACATGACTCCAGAAACATTATCTAAAATGTATAAAGATGATGCAAATTTATGTTGGAAATATGGAAAACATGAAGTCATTTTATCATGGCTGGCAGACACGTACAAAAGCTGGAAAATCTTGGGTTCAAATATGTATAGTGACAGAAAGAATTTTAAAGAGTAATATATTCAATTGAAAGCAGAAATCTCATTTGAACTAACAGATAGATACTTAGAAAAGAGTTATGGAAGACTTTTTATATGCAGCTGCTGTAAGATTTTATGCTAAAAATGGAAAGATTCTGAAATACGTATGGTGGAGAAATAAATGGTAAAGATGACAGAATTAGCAGAGAGACGGCAAAATTATCTGATTAGAGAAAGGACAAAAATATATTTATTACTAGCCGGAAGTTCCTTACAGACATTTTGCTGAATTTTTTTTTAAAAAATGAACTTGGCTTTAGTGGAAAAAAGGAAGTTATGTTGAGATCTTAGAAAGAGTAGGTAAAATAGCAATATCAATAGCACTTAGACTTGTATACAGCTTTACAGTGCCTTACAGCCCTGTCTAAGCAGTTTATAGTCAGCATATTGCCCCCAACAATCTGGGTCCTCATTTTACCCACCTCAGAAGGATGGAAGGCTGAGCCAACCTTGAGCCTGGTGATATTTGAACTGCCAAATTGCAGGCTGCCGGCAGTCAACAGAAGTAGCCTGCAGTACTGCACTCTAACCACTGTGCCAGCACAGCTCATATATTTGTAATTGCTGTTAAGATTGGAAGCCATTTGTTTATAACATTATCTGCCTTTTTTTCCTTTCTCTTCTCTATTTTTTTCTTTGTATTTTCTGTTCTTATTAGTTCACTTCCCTTACTCTTCTCTTTCAAAATTTGTATTATTTTAAAAATATTTAATAAAAAATTACATAAAAATAAAAAGGTTTATAAGTGATAAAACAATTGATCAACAAGTCTGTTTTGTATTGCTTTCTGTACTGATTTGTCTTTGGCTAGGAGGTGCTCTGGCTGAAGTTGGGTTTATGGGAAAATAGCAGGGATTGCTGCTGGGGGTATCATCCTCCCTGCTTCTCAGCAGCTTTTCTGCCTGAGTTGCTGAATTCCATTGTTAAGTTGGCAATAACATCTTCAAAGATGCTGCTCACATATTTTCAAAACCTTCAAAACCTTACAGTTCTTTCTCCTCCAAAAGTGAAAAAGTCAAATACAATAAAACGACAGTCCAGCTGACTAATATTAACATCCTCCATTTCCTTCATGATGTCAAAGAAAGCAGTCTGGTTATTATGAGCAGTTTTAAAGACAATATGAAGCAGAAAGGTAACGTAACACCACTGTACTACAATCTTAGCATTATAGGGAATGAGTCAAGGAGTTAGGACAAAATGAAAATGCTAGCCAATGGTAACTGTTAACCAAGGGATAACTACCATGAAGCTCTTGTATTCACACTACAGAATCCTCCAAAGTATTTTCAAATATATGACAAGAGGCAGAACCTAAGAAAGCTCATTTCCCAATAAACTATTGCAGGATTATGATGGTATGAAGCTAATCTGGCAGGAGAGCATATGAACATATGCTTAATTGCTCATAGTTGCTATGAGTAATACAAATCTTTGAAGTGCTTTAGAATGCAAGGTAACATAAGTGAAATATCTTTTTACAAGCCTTCAAAGCGGCGTAGCCTCTTCCCAAATTGACATGATTTCATACTCATAGGACAGCTAAAAATAATCATGTGAATATGGGAGGAGCCACAATGTAATAGTTCAAAAAGGAGGTGCATGTTACTGCCCAAATGTTTTCCAAAGTATCTCTTCTGAAAGATTTTAGAGCCCTAAAGAAATCTTAAAAGTCTGTCAATTCATAATTGACAAAAGCTCTCATTACCAGGTTATACATCCAGACGTTCTGATAGCTATCATGTTCCACCCACTGCTTTTAATTGCATCATTACTTTCACATATTCCATACATGTTTACAGCCTTAATGCATTATTCAGACATTCATAAAGAAAAAAAAATCCCTAGAAGCTAATATTATCGAGTCAATATGAAATATCTGTGGGTCAGATTTCCATCCTGAACAAATTAACTTTGAAATGGCAGGATGGCACAATTGCTAATGCAAATTAAATCTAGCATGAGCACTACATTAAGGTGATTTAAAAAAAAAAAAAAAACAACAACAGTAAAGAATACTGAAGTCCATAAGAATAGAGTCCTTTCCATTTGCTATTATTTTGACTTTTTAAAGAATGTTGAGAGTTTCAGACTAGGCAACTGGAGCTGGGGTAGCACACTGCATGCAATACTGAGAAAGTAGATGAAGAAATGTATAGCATAATGCATGCAGCGAAAAAACAGAGATGCAGGTCTGCGCTGATTGTCTTGCACATACATATTAGTAGACACTGACCTGGTGGACTGAAGCAATCCTGCATCATTCCCAATTTTCTTATTTACAGCTGTTTTGTCAAAGTCTTTCTCCTCAATTTTCACAGTCTTCTTTCCTCTTTGTTCTATTGGTGGAAGAGGAACAACATTCATGGACTTAATTTGAAGGGTTGTTTTGATATCATCCTTCGTATCTTTAGCCAGTTCCTCGTTTTGAAATGGCAAACAAGAAGATTCACACAAAGAATTACTGATATTGAAGCTGTTTAAAAACCCATCCTTTGCATCCTTCTTGAGGCTGGTTAGTTGGCCCATTAATTCTAGGTAAGAGAATACAAAATAAAATCAGATTAATTCTTTAGAACACAATTTATATAGGGGTGTTGTTAGTATACATATTTACTCCTTGGTGACATACCTTTTCACAAACTTAACAATTGATGGGGAGAAAATTGCACACAAGAATTCTTATTAGAATAGTTTGTACAATGAGTCATTAATCTCACTAAAGCATTCCCTAAAATGATTATATGTATAAGAGCTCATTCATTTGTTTGTTCACCAATTGTGTTACTCTTTTTTAGGATAAGTAATATTATACAAAGTGCAGAAAAAGAGGCAGTAGTAGTAAGGAAAGGAATTTAAAGCTAGAAGCATAAAAACAAGAAATCTAGTTAAATAGTTTCCATGAACTGGAATGGGAGGAAGGCAGAAGCAACTCTGGGATTAAACCTGAACAGGCCACTCCTAAGGTTCAGAGGAACAATCTTCTGAATGATAGAACTCTGTTCAGATCTCTTACTACTGCATGGGAAAATTGTGAGTTAGTAATCTCATCAGATCCCTCAGAATTTGGCCAAAAAGACTGAAAATTCTCCAGGATCTCAGAGAGTTTATTGCCTATTCTGCATTCCTCAGTTCTTGTAACTTTTAGCTCTTTTTCCCCCCTTTTTAAAGCCTAAGATGCCCTGAATCATACTAGTCAAGATGCCTTTAAATCTAATAAAATAAATAAATAGCTGTGAACTCAGTTTCCAAACAAGAGGGACCTGGAACACTTAGCCTTTCAATTTAGCAAGGGAAAATTATTACAGTCTGAGGTATGCAGTGTCGTTGTCAGAGTCCTCTGCATTACAGACTTTTTTAAAAAAATTAAATTTTTAATGACATGTTATCAACAAACCACTTCTTCCTTAGGGTGTGACTGCTGAAAAAAATCTTATACACTTTTTTCAATTGCCTAGGGAAATCTGTTTTTGCAACACTCTGGTTGATGTATAAACTGGTTTGCTTCATCAGCTATTGACATTTCCTCTTCTTTCCTCTTACAGGACAGAACCTCAAGTGAAGATTACAATCCGAGTTACTTATGCGAACAACCTGTTGATTATCCCTCATACATAATGGGCCCTTTGTTGAGGCATCTATCAGAAGAACTAGAAGAACAAGCTACCTGGATCAAGTGTGTATTCTTCTTTAGATGGCAGGAAGAACAAGAGGTAGTGAATGAAAGAAGCTTGGCAACAAGTACGGTGTCCACATCCAGAATTCCAGGTATAATAAAATGTTCTCAATAATGTTAAAAACATTCATGCCGGGATATATATTGTCTATTACTCCAAAGAACTTAAAGTAAGCCCAACTGCAGCTTGAAGTAGTGCATAACTCAGAGATGACATTCCCTATACAAATGAAGTTTATTGCTACTGAGAAAAAGGAGATCTACCCTGGCGGGGGCTTTGCTTTCTAAAAGTACTAGTGGTCTGAACCACAGTAATATTCCTCCTATGTTTCAGCGAGATCCCCAAAAGTATGGAATTGCAACACTTGGCTTTCTACATGGTTTCCAATTGTTGGGGAAAGTCATAAAAGATTAAAAATAAAAGAATGAAAAGGCAGCACACAGCTCTCAACAACACTTCACAAACTGGAGCTAAACTGAGAACCTCCTATGCCCCTAAGCCAGACGAAGAAGTAATACATTTTCAAGATACACTTCACCATTGTAAGAAAACAGAAGAGTTTGTGCAGCCTGTTCTATGTCTATTTGCCTCAATGATTAACCTATATTGTTTCAAAGTCTCTCCCAGGCTTCTGAATTCTCAGCTACGGAACAAACAATATTAACCAACTTCCAATTGAGACTATGCAGTGAATGTATAACTCTAAAAGCCTTTAAGAACCTCGGCCAGTTCCCACACTAAAAGGCAATATACGGATGAAAGTGGTGATTTACTAGGGAGCAGGGATAATTACCTTCTGGTTCATATTTGATTTTCAGTTCATCTAGCAGCACACGCAAATTTATGTTCTCACTCTGACAAGCTTCAAGTTGCTTTTCAGTTACAAAAAGCTTTCGCTCCATCTCTAAGACTCGCTGACTTTCAAACAAAGCTTTCATCCGCTGTAAAGATAATTCATTCTTCAAATTTTCTTTCTCCTTACTAGCAAAAAAGGAAACAAAAAGTAAATATTAGAAAACATACAATTGCATAAAGTCAACATCCACATAACAGATCTCAAGTCCTTCCATCTTTTTCATTTAATCCCCATATAAAGACCACATTAGGATTAAAAATGTGTAGTATATTATTATTATTATTATTTATTGTATTTATATGCCGCCCTTCTCCCGAAAGACTCGGGGCGGCTTACAACATAAAACAAACCACAATAATCATATGAAGCAAAATTAGCAGCCAAAACCATTCAAAAAGATTTATGGTGCTCTTAGTACAGAACAGTAATGACTTTTCTAGTCAGTGAAAACCTGTCGCTTACAGGAGAGAATACAGAAAAAAAAATCAGACAAAATTGAAGGAAGAGCACAACTTCACCCAGTAAAAATATCATTGAATCTGGCAAATAAAGTAACATTAAAAACTTTGAAAATGGTGTATGATTAAACTTTTGGACTAAGACCAGGGAAGATCAGTTTTGGGTCCACCTTCAGATAGGGAAAGTCAGTGAGTGCCTTTCTCTCGGCCTAGCTCTACTATGTATGGTAGAGAAAGAGAAACAAGGAAGAAACATCCAGAATTAACTCATGTTAATATTCTAAAAGGCATTGTTTTTTAAAAATTTCTAAAATATCTACTAATATTCAAAGTTCCATCTTTCTTATTGCATGCAGGTGTGCTTTTTTTCCTTACTTATTTTTGCATCCTGTGGAAATTGAATCAGTGGCAGCATAAAGAAGAGAAATTATATTTCATGCTATATGTACTCCTCTAATGCACTTTTCCAGGTAAAACATTTGCACATGGTTATTGGGTTCATATACAACAGAGTAAGCAAAATACGATTTGTTTAGTTTAGCATATCATAGGTAGTCTACAACTTATGACTGTAATTGAGCCTGAAATTACAATAATAAATAGTGCTGATTGTTAAACATAAAGTAATTGTATTTTTATTTTTTTTGCTCCAATCATTAAGCAAATCACCATGGTCATTAAGTGAGCGCCACAGGCATCAAGCAAACTCATTGTCCCTAATGGGAGCTTCTTCCAGAAACCAGAAGTAAATGCCGGTTTCCAGCAACAAAAATAAAAAATTATGGTCACATGACTTTGGGATACTGAAAATTGTAAATGCACATGGGAATACCCAAAATGTGATCACGTGACCACTGGGACCATGTCATACCATATTTTTCAGAGTATAAGATGCACCTTCTTCCCCCAAAGAGGGTGAAAATCTGGGTGCGTCTTATACTACGAATGGAGCCCTGCCCAGCCTCTCAAACAGAGGTTTCAGAGGTTGAAAAAAGCCTCTGAAATGAAGCTTCAGGAAAAAAAAGCCTCTGAAATGGAGCTTCAGAAAAAAAGCCTCCGAAACAGAGTTTCAGAAAAAAAGCTTCAGAAAAAAAACATCTGAAAGAAGCTTCAGGAAAAAAGCCTCTGAAACGGAGCTTCAGAAAAAGCCTCTGAAACGAAGCTTCAGAAAAAAAGCCTCTGAAATGGAGGTTTCAGAGGCTACAAAAAAGCAAGGCACAGAGTTCACAACTAACGAATCTGTTGCTAAAATTCACTTCTGAGAACAGCTGACTGCGGTATTCCGGGAGGCCGATCCACCTGCCAATCATCTTTTTTCTTATTTTCCTCCCCAAAAACTAAGGTGTATTTTATACTCTGGTGTGTCTTATAATCTGAAAAATATGGTAAGTACTTTTTTGGAGGATGGGCGGTGGTGCTATAATGTAAGTTGAGGCCTACCTATACATGAACTCAGTTCTTTTGTTTGAAACTTATATTGTGCCCAGCCATTATAGCTTATTCAACGAACTGTATCTTACTGTGTGACCCTGACGTGATTCATCTAAGATACTAAGGCCGAATACGACTTGTATTATGTTTTTGCTAAAACATAAATCACCACTTATAAGCAATGGTGGCTGATTTCACACAATATGCTCTGTAGTATTACTTGGTTTCAATTTAAAATGTTGACATTATGTAACATATAACTAAGGCTTACTTTACTAAAATAGTTAATAGTTAACTTTAGCAATTGTTATTTTAATCAAGAAAGTAAAAAACAACAATCAAGAAAATCTAACAATTTAGCATTTAGAGAAGAAGGAATTACTCTAATCTAAATGCCATGGCTCACTCAGGCTGTCAATTTCTACAATTAGAATTCACAAGACTCACTCTGAATTTTCAAGTTTCATTTGAAGCAAATCAACATAATAGCCATTTTCAAATTCAGCATCTTCTGAGGCATTAGACCGTTTCAGCTCTCTTGAGTTCTCAGATACCTTCTGGGTAAACAATTATTTAAAAAATTAAAACTAATACAATATTGGCTTTTGGTAATTTCAGCTGTCTGTTAATGGCAAAAAAGTATGGCAACAAATAAGAATATCTTTGAAGAAAAATCATCCCATTCAAATGTAAGAAAATTATGCTATACCTTGAGGCAAAAAATGTGACTATATAAGGGAATATATAAATTCAGCTATCTTATAGAGGAACAGTATCAAACAATTAATGAAATTAACAACTTACACACCAAATAGGTATCTGTGGTATTTTATTGCTTCTTGAAATCAGTCTAGAAAACACAACCATGAAAAAACATTTTGGGTTCTTATCCCAAAATGGCTTGCTCATTGAATATTAAATCTTATCTTTATATAAATGCAAAGTTGTTAACACCACTTCTCTTCTTTATTGTACTTCCTGGAACTGAGATTGACAGAGCACACTATTGTGTGTACTATTCCTCAGAAATTGAATTCATCAAGTCTTTCAAGTATCATCTACAATCCTGACGAACAGTGCTTGGGATAGGGGTAGGGATAAAAACCGCTCAAAGTCATTCTTTTGTATCTGTCAGCATTCCCAAGTAATGCACCAATAGAAAGCAGAACTCCGAGGCAGATAGATTTCTCAAGGAACACTTTATTGGATACATCATATAGGTACAACTGGTGAAAACCAACTCGGAATGTTTCCGCTGTTTTCATCTAATTAAAAAGTAAAAGTTCCCCTTTCTTCCAAGTCATCAGTCACATTGTCTAATAGAAGTGCTGGCCGGTTGCTTTATTACTCCACTCCTCCTCTCCCCCAGCCACCTGTTGGAATGTCCTTGATTCCCACAGGAAAACTTTTTGTTTTGACTACAAAACCTCAGCTAGCTATTTCCCCCGTCCCTGTCCCTTCTTCCTTGTGGTAATCCTGAAGCCTCAAAGATGGCCTCAGCCATGTTCGCTTCAGGGTTGACAGTATCACTGGAAGAAGCATGGCCATATTTCATTTTTATCCCAATTTTGGGGCTCTCTAAAGCAAATTGCTCCTATTCCATTCTTAAAACCACATTATAAGCTGAAAAATAGAAATTGCACGGTTATAATTTAGTCATTTTGTCACTGAATATCCATGATGCATTGGGGAGCTCTTTTACACACTCCTTTCCGGAAACCTTGCTTGTGCCTCTTGCCTTGGTGCATGATTTAACAGTTCTTGCTGCCATCAGCTATCTACCTTGGGACCCCTCACTTGGTGTACTCCCCACTGTGTCAGAGAAAGATGGCCCCCATGTTATTTTCTGCATAAATTCTTATATGGGAGATCTATTCTCTTCAGTTGCACATCCCAGGTACTTAAGGTTAAATCATTCGCTCTGATTTCATGATTCTTTTTGCTGCGTGGGCTTATTCTATGTAATGCTTTCCAGTCTAGTTCTATACCATTTCTTCACCAACTGCCAATAAAGATTTGATAATTTAGAATGTACATACCATTGATTTTTCTAATTGTTTCACTTTCATGAGCAGTTCTTCTATTTCACCGTTCTTTTGTTGAAGCATGTTTTGTAAACGTTCCAGCTGATCATGCTCTCCCTGTGAACCTTTCATTCTTAGAAGTGTAGCCATCTGCAGCTACAAATAAAACCAAATTTTGGTCATTTTTAAATGACATTTTCGTATTAAATATACAGGTAGTCCTCCTTACAACAGTTCATTTAGTGACTGTTCAAAATTACAATGGCACTGAAAAAAGTGACTTATGATTGTTTTTCACAGGTACAACCCTTGCAGCATCCCCTTGATCATGCGATCAAAATTAAAATGCTTGGCCACTGGTTCATACTTATGACGGTCGCAATGTCCCAGGGTCACGTGATCCCCTTTGGCAACTTTCTGACAAGCAAAGTCAGTTGGGAAGCCAGATTCACTTAACAATCATGACGAACTTAATGACTGCAGTGATTCACTTAACAACTGTGGCAAGAAAGTTCATAAAATGGGGCAAAACTCACTTAACAAATGTCTCACTTAACAACATAAATTTTGGGCTCAATTGTGGTTGTAAGTCGACTACCGGTATTCAGCTAATTCACTTCTATGAAATTTAACACCAGTTCTTGTAAGTTTTCGTTTGTACTGAAAATACCAGCTGAAAATACCATGCATGAGTATTCTGGCAAACTTTCTGACTAAGAATAGTTATAGTTTTCACATCAATCAAAGCTAAAACCTTCCTAATATTTCATAGCAATACATTGTTTTATTTTCTACAAGAGAAATAGAATGGATCAGCATTTCTGAGCCTTGGCAACTTTAAGATGTGTAGTCTTCAACTCCCAGAATTCCCCAAGCAAGATGTAGATATTTGTGCCAGAAAGATAATGATACATTTTGCTGAGTCATGATTAAAGAAGGTGCCATGTACCGTTGTTTTTTGTTTCGGGGATTCAAAAATAATTTGAGCTAGAAGGCAACTTGTTTCTAAAAACGTAGCATTTACATAGCAAGTGACATTAATATTACACAGATGAAACAGCTTTGTTACCTAAACAGGGCTTTCTTAATTCTATAGCTATATCTCATCTTAATTCCATAACAGTTTTATATATGTACAAAACAGGAATGCTTAGCTATTAGAAAGAATAAAATTCCAGCATAAATGATCTGAAGATTTATTTTCCTCTAACAAAATAAATTTTAAATTAACCGTACCTTGACTCTTTGCAACTGTTCTCTGGTGAAATTATGCTGTTTTTGTAATAACTGATATTTTACTTTCATGCTAATTAGGTGACGTTCCATTTCTACTCTACGATCCTCTACCTATTGAAAAAAAATCCACTTAAAATTGGTTCATTCTAATGCATTCAATATTTATAGCAAGTTATACAGTCCCTCAGGAAAGCTATACAGTACAAGAGAAATTATCATATAAGTTGCTTAGAAAGGTAAATAATGAAAGTTAATAACTTTGCCATACTATTCAACAAATCAAAGCCATGCAGCTTCTAGATAATTGCCAACTTATTTTAAAATAATTGCCAAACACTATTATTTCCTGAAGTTTGAAAGAATCTGTGAGATTACTTGATCATTACTGTTATCACTGTAGGGATTAGTATCTTAAAAATTAAGCAAGTTTCTATATATTTGAATGCTACATACATTTATACAGCTAAATTGTTTTGAATGAAATATTGTCCTAAAGCAGGATTGTCAAACGCAAGGCCCAGGGGTCAGATCTGGCCTGTGGGGTGCTTAGATCTGGCCCACAGGGCCGCCCTAGAAACAGCAAAGGACTGGCCCACGGTGCCTCTGTCAGAGAAAACAGAGCATGCAGCCCTCTGAGCTCTGTTTTTGCTAGCTGAGGGTTGCAGGAGGCCATTGCAGCCGAAAAGAGAGCTCGGGAGCGTTTTCTTTAGCAAAGCGCTTGGGCTACCAGAGGCAATGTCACATGAGTGACATTGAGCTGGTCACACCCACCCTGGCCAAACTCACTCCAGCCCCCAAGATCAAACACAACCCTGATGCGGTCCTCAATGAAATCAACTTTGATATCCCTGTCTAAAGCAAGAAAAAAAAAATCTCCCAACCTGTGATAATTGTCATGGCTTTTTCAGCATTTAATCTTGCTTTCAACACAACTGGAGGGTATCAAGATGGGGAATTTCACAAGCTTTAGTTCCTAGCCAAACTTACTATTGTATAATTGGACTGAGAAATTTTTGTTACCAAGTCTAGAGTAATGTTACTCAACCTTGGCAACTTTAAGATGTATGGACTGCAAATCCCAGAATTCCCCAGCCACTATGCTGGCTGGAGGATTCTGGGAGTCCATCCAGTGGGAAACACTGTTCTAGAGGATTCAGCAGTGCTATATTGTTTCCAAACATGTAATAACTTACTACAAATGTATTAAGACTTTGATTAAAATGCTTTTTCAGAATATCTGGCATCAACTTTGAATGAAAAATAATTCAAGAGAATTGATACTGAGAAGTGACTCAATATAAGAAAGATTTGAAATTAATAATGGCTTTGTTGAAAGTAATATATTCTTTTATGAAAATCAGTACCTCAGCAAATAGAGAATTGCCTTGACTGGGAAAATCCTGGGCCTGCTGTAGTGCATGATCAAGCTGAACTTGAAGATCTCGGTTCATCTCACGGGCTTCCTGAATTTGAGTAAAACATTGTTAATTTACCCAAACTAAACTAAATTTAAATTTACCCAAACTAAATGCATCTTATCTACACAACTCTCCAATCCTGTAAATATTCAAAATTTCGAAAACACATGATAATGGCATTACATGTCACAAAATATCAACCACAGCCAGTTTGATCTAGTGGTTAAGGCACCGGGCGAGAAAGCAGGAGAACATGAAAGCCAGTTGGGTGACTGGCCAACCACTCTCTCTAGGCCCAACCCATCACAAGGTTGTTGCTGTGGGGAAAATAGGAGGAAGTGTTGGATATGTTCACCACCTGGAGTTATTTGTAAAAATAATAAAGACATGATATAAATAGCAGTAGCAGTAGCATTTAGACTTATATACCACTTTAGAGTGCTTTACTGTCCTCACTAAGCAGTTTAGAGTCAGCATATTGCCCCCAGCAATCTGGAACCTCATTTTACCAACCTTAAAAGGCTGAGTCAACCTTAAGTTGGTCAGGATCGGTCTGCAGTGGGCAGAATTAGCCTGCAATACTGCATTCTATCCATTGTGCCACCACAGCTCCATAGATAAATGTCTAGAAGCAATCTGTTTAGCAATCTGATAAGATTGCTCTCTGATACTTTCCCAGGCTGCTGTCTTATGCTTCAACTTATTTTAATCGTTTTTCAGAGCAAGGAGGCAGTGCTGGACTGTAGCTGCCGATGGTTTTATTTCCCAAGACAAGACCAGGGTAGGTTCAAAAACATTCTTGTAAAAAAATGCAATCCTCCAGGTTGTCCCAAAGGTGCATTTTTCAAGAGGCAAGTGGACTTTTTGGTTTTTCTTTGAAGACATTTCGCTTCTTATCCAAGAAGCTTCTTCAGCTGAAGCTGAAGCCTTCAGACTTCAGAGCTGAAGAAGCTTCTTGAATGAGAAGCAAAAGGTCTTCAAAGAAAAACCATAGACAATATCCATAGACAATCCTCCAGGTTGTCATTTTGCTTTGTCCTACACTAGCAAACATATGCATATATTTAAAAAACTGAAAGAATCCAAATAAAATACTAGGTGAACCTAGATAGTACCTAAGGATATGACTTTGTAACATTTGTAATAAGGTTCCTATAAGCATCCTAAATTTCTTTTAAGAAAAAAAATCCCTCAAGTTTTGCTCAGCTCCTAACAACTACATGAATAAGTCCTGTCCTTGCAGTAATATGAAAGTGATATATATATATATAAGCATATGTCCTTTAAGGTAAAATCTGTAAAAAAAACAAATCCAGCAAAACCAATTGACTTTTCACTGCTATAACATAAATATCCTGAACACAGCTCAAAGAATTTCAGTAAATCAATTCTATTTAAACAAACAATCTTTCTTGAGGGGAGAAAATTATAATATTTTTTTTTTAAATTGTCACTTAGTTTTTATCTTTTTTATTGTTTTTATTCAAACTTCTAACTTAATTTAAAAAAATATTCCATTTAAACAAGCAACCCTTTATTAAATTCTTCACTATATAGCACAAGATCCTTTTGTCATTATAAATACCAATGTAATACAGCACCTCTAATGAATTGCAAAATGAAACAAGATCTTTTTCTTTCTCTTCCTTCTCTTCTTCAAGCTGAGCCACTCGATTTGTCAAATTGCTATTTCCAAGTTCCAACTGTTCTTTGCTGTATTGCAGATCATATAACTTGTCCTTAAGATCTATCTGTCACAAAATTAATAAACATGTGAATGATTTAACTGACAGTTACATTGTATTGATACAATTATAGGGACAACAGCCCAATTCACAACATTTAATTTCAATTACTTTCCTTGATATTTAAACATGATTAGCTATAGATAAGAAGCCAACAGGAAGAATTGCTATCTGCAAATTATCTATAAACTTACAGGACACTTAAAGAATTTCAGAATGAATCTGAGGCATACCTTTTCTTGTTCAAGGGATAGCAGCTCAAGCTGAAGACTGAGCACTTCTGAAGACATAGTTTCTTGTACACATTCTGACATTATGTGTGGTTCTTTTGATTTTGAAGCAATCACATCTTTCAGATGCTCCACTTTATGCTTCAGTTGTTTCTCACTAAGTAATGCTTCGTCTAACTCTGATTTTAATTTTTCAACCTGTAAAACAATGGTTTTCCAAAGAGGAAAATAACTTTTACATTTAATATTCATTTATACACATTCTTCTTCAAATTTACCAGCATATCCTCACTAACTATTGCTCTACTGTAACTTCTTTTTTATTCCATTCTAAAACTTAAAAAAGCATACCAGTACATTAACTAGGGTCAACATTTTGTTTTTTTTACTAACTTTGCTGGTCAAATCACTGCATTTTTTAAATAAATAAATAAATAAAATACAGCAACACTGTATTTGCCAGAATTTCCTATCACATTCTCTAAGGAAGAAGGCTAAAAACACAAACATGCAGTTGAGTGGTCTGTTTTATTTATTACATTTCATATTTCTAGACTGCCAATCTCCCTTAGGTTTTTAAACACACTATGTAGTTTGAAGCAGTAGCATCTTTTACATCCCATTCCTTTCTCCTCTAAAGCAGGATTTTAAAGATGGAAGATGTTATATACAGTCGCTCGCTCTTTCACACACACATATGCCCAGTTACCCCCAAAATTTTCCTTGCTATTCTATCAAGCTGTATAATTAAAATTAACACATACTAGTCTTAGTATATAAATTAGTAAATATATATATATCTTGTAGTAAACTTGCAAGATTTCTTTCTCTCACCATGTACATGTATACATCCGAACTAGACTGTATTGTTTCTCCATGTCATATAATATATGGTGGTACATGCATAATTTTGCACTTATTTATTTACCTTGTCACTTCTTATATTAGAGGTGGAGACCCTTTGAGAGCTGTATGGAACGTAATTTCATTTTAATGTATGCTGATTAGTGTACAAAGTGACAAAGTATTATTCTATTCTATTCTATTCTATTCTATTCTATTCTATTCTATTCTTTAGCATTACAGAAATATATTCCAATTCAGAACTGATTTCTCAATAGAACATTTTAAAAGACAATTTAGCATTAATAGAAGGGGGCAATTGCTATAAATAACAGGTTGATCTTATTCTTTGCATAATGCACCTTATTTTTAAGCTCCTTTATTTCTTGCCCATGTAATGTTTCCAATTGCCTATGCAATGCATCCAGATGTACATTTTGCTGTTGCTTAAGAGCCTCATATTCAAGATTTAAACTTCCCAACATTCGATTCTTCAATGCTACTTCTCTCTGGCGATCATATTTTTCTTGTTCAAATTTCTGAAAAAGAAATATCACAGAGTTATAACAAAGGAAGACGTCTGCTATAGAAGCACAGTGGTGAGTAAAAGTGTTCACCCTGGTAAAGTCTAAAAGACCGCACATATCTTCTGTGCCCATTTCTTAACTGCATCGAAGAAGATTTAGATGCATGTGCTACTGGATCAGCACAGAGGGAAAGTTTAAATTCTACCCCCTTACTCATGGGGAAAATGAATGAATATTCAATTATTCGTATAATGAATCATATTAATAGGTTGGTTATACTAATAGTTGGGAAGTAATTCACAATTTATGTTTAGAGATGTTGACCATATAGGATAGCTATGTTTTTCTTCATGATGGTAAAGGTAGTTGTTGACTTATAACCATCCATTTACTTGGAACTTATAAACTGTTTTGCACTTACGACCATTGCAAACCATTGTACCATCCCTTCAGTTACCGGTACATAATTGTAATTTATGCATTTGGCAATTAGCTCACATTTATAACTGGTTATAGCATCCTGCGATGATATGTCATTTTTTGCTGGTTTCTGGCAAAAAAATGTTCATAGAGGAAATTGGAATTACTTAACTGTCATGTGATTTGCTTAATTACAATTGTAAAAAATGGTCACAAATTTGTGTCTAGTCATGTGGTGACTCAATGTATAACCGCAAAAACTTACAGCCATAACTGGGACCAAAATATCCATTGTAAGTCAAGAACCTCCTTCTAATTATAAATTTAATTATTTGCACACAGTCATTGGAAGACAAAACCCACTGTTAGTAAGAGAAATATGCTTTCTATATAAAAGTAGTCCTCAATTTATGACTACAACTGAGACCACAATTTCCATTGTTAAGCAAAGTGATTGTTCAGTAAATTCTTACAACTCTTTTTGCCATGGTTGTTAAGCGAATCAATGCAGTTAAGTGAATCATGTGGTCTTTAAATTAATGCAGCTTTCCCCACTGACTTTGCTTGCTGGAAGTGAGCTGGGAAGGTTGTAAATAGCAATAGCAATAGCACTTAGACTTATATACTTCATAAGCTTCATATGTAAAAGTTTCATAGTGCTTTTACAGCCCTCTCTAAGCGGTTTACAGAGTTAGCATATTGCCCCCAACAATCTTGGTCCTCATTT
>JANHFM010003174.1:30090-47360 GCA_032468115.1 Grayia smithii
CTCTTAACATTGCCAAGGTTGAGAAACACTGTATTATAGGAAAAGCCAAACATTTATAGCTCTCTCTCACAGTGTCAAAAATGCAGGTGTGTAATTTTCTGATCATCTTCTTTGCTATCTATTGAAGGTTTTGTATGACATCTGAATAATATTTAAATGTGAATAATTTCACCTCATTTTCTTATCCAAAGTAACACATAGCTGCGTATACCCATAATTCATTTTTGAGACAAGAGTAAGTATATGTTACCATACAGTATATATGTCTCTGTCTGTTCTATTTGTCACTTAGCAGATTTCATCCTTTTTTAACTTGTATGTGTTACGACCAAAGTAATCTATACCCTCTCTCGTTGTGTAGATTTACAACAAAATAAGATCTATTTTCTATAATCAATCTGCTTCCAAGGAAATATATTTTGAACTGCATAGAGAATATAGAGGAGAAATTGCTTCATTTACTAGCAAATAGGATCAAACCTAGGTACTGAATAATAATTAGGAGCAATATATTTGGGGAATGGGCAAGGTATCTTTTTTAATTCCAAAGCCAAAAATAATTTGGAGAACATCATTAACCATTCTTTCCTTAACTCCTGGCAATGTTGAAGCTTCACCAACAATGTATTTCATCTTTCTTGTTTTCTAGTGTCCATATGGCTGGCTGAATATCAAAGATCTATCCAAAAAGAAATAGTTCAGTTCATTTTTCTGTTCTTGATGATTGAAGTATTTTGTGTCATGCTATGAAAAGAAGCAGGATGGAAGGCAGTAGGGGATGGGGGTAGGAGCCATAATTCCCATCTCTTCCTTTTTATTTCCTGCCTCCTATACTTTCCCTGTTTTGCATCTTGGTGTGCCTCTATTTCTACTCTTGTTTATCCTGAATATTTTCTAATTTCAGTGTTAAAAATTCATATGTGTGCCAGAGATTTTAAACCATTAACAAGGTTTTTTTCTTACAATAAATGAACTATTGCTTTTGAAAGTAACCAATATCAAGAAAAACAATTTTGGAACTGATTTTGTATTATTATTTTAAAAACATTGGAAGAGCTTGAGAGACTGCATTGTGTTTTGATAAATTAAGATAACACTTCATGGAATCAAGAGTGATTTCATAGTACTACTGAATGTAAGAGTTGGAAGGGACCTTAGAAATATCTAGTCCTCACTCAGAGCAATAGTACAGGATTGCCAGATTATATATTTAACTGCCATTGTCTTTATAGGCTTTGTGATAGATCATGGATTGATAGCAAACCCAAAGACATCATTTAAAAAAAAGAATTTAAAAAAATTGCGGTCAATAAAAGATTCAGAATTTCAACATGTAATTATACAATACCACGAATGCACTTAAAAGATGTGATGTCTCTGACATTGTTTTAATGGAGTTATTAAAATATGCCTATAATGTTGCCTTGCCAGGCTACAATTTGCAATCAGGAGCTACTTAACTGAAATCCTGTTAAGCACAGTCAGGGCTGTTTCAAAACAAAGAAGTACAGGATTACATGATCTGTTTGTTTAACTCCAGAAATCAGGTCACTGTATTAGCTCTTGACACTGTAATTTGACTGAAGTCTTACCAGTGGTAGCAGAAGTAGATGGAATCCTAATTCTGGGTGGACAGACATGTAATTTAGGCATACTTCTTCTGTGAACAACTGAAATATCTTCCAATTTCTGATTGCTAAATAATTCAGACAAAACCTAAGTTGCAAGGAAAATATTTTCCATCTCAGTTTATTTCTTGATAGGCTACCATGCTCCTTATACCCCAAAAGTATTTGACATTAAAAAATTAGATTCACCCTGACACATTGCCATCTCTTCTGCTATTTCAATCCTTCCCCATTCCGTTTGTATATGTCATTCTCATGCATCTGTTTCTAGACTTCATCTGTTTTAAATGTCTGAAGCTTGTAAATATATTCATGTTGATGGAAGGGAAGAGAGAGAGAGAGAGAGAAGTGGTAAGGAGAGAAACACATCATTTATATATGCCTAAAGACCCCAAGAGATTGTATACTGGTCAGATAGGTAATCGAAAGACCTGTTGTTGCATTAACAAATAAATCTAGAATGTTGTCTGCTACATTTTGTCTTATGTTTTGATCACATCAGGACTGGAAGCATCTTTCAGGGTTTTAATTGAACATGACCATCCTTTGCAATTGTTCATCAATCCTAAATGGACAGTAGGAAGACAGAAAGGACCATCTAAATACCAGATGAGGAGAATCTTGCTGAACTGTAAATTCCAGGCATCCTTCCTAGTGGTCATGTCAATGGACAGTCCTATGTTAGGAGTTCAGCAACATCAAAAGGTTATCCTTGGTTTAAATAATAATTCCTTCCTCAAGCCAGATAAAGGGTAGAATATCTTTAGTTTAAAGCCAGTTGGCTTCTGCTTGATTGAAAGGCAGGCGAGAACAGTGAGTTCCATGAGCGAGGGATTTATTTCTTAGTATATGATTGAGGTGCTAGTTCCTTTAAAGTAAGGGAGTGCAGAAGTTAGTTCAAGGGGCTCATATGAGTCTTTAAAAATTTGGGTGAGTTATCATTTCCCCTTCTTTAACAACTTAGTTTGATAAAGTGAAAGGTTGTGAGAAAAGATGGCGAGGACTGCTGAGAAAGAACCTACCGTCCCTGTCTTACTGTCCTGGTTTATCTGTATTTACTTCCTTTGTTCATGTTTATGTTCAGACTTATACTTGTTACCTTGTACATGTTTTGCAAACAAATAAAATAAAACTAAATAAATAAATCATGTTGGCCTGGTCATATCTGTATTCTGTAGGGATGAAGAAACTAAGGCAAATGCTACTAGATCGCCCTCAAAATCCCCCCACAAGGGATACTGGTTTGAGGAAGACCTTGAGAAGATAGAATGGTAACTCTAATCACCCTCGGTTGGTTCTAATAAAAGGAACATTTCAGAAAGAGGACCTCTTTGTTTTTTCCAGGCCACCAAATGTAGTTTTTCTTTTCCCCTCCCCCCCCATCACCTGTGACTAGAAAGCTCAGCATGCCTCTATTTTGAAGCCAGCATCTGAAAAGTTAGAGGCTTTGTTATCAGCCTTGGTGTCTTCAAACATTACCTATTAATGGCACATATCCTGATATCACAGTGAATTTATCCATTCTCTATTTATCTCCATTGGGAGATGTGATAGGAGACAACCAGGAAATTCTGGAACAGCATGCTAAAATGTAGAGGAAAATCTTGAAAGAAGTCAAATGGCCAACCATATCTATATTATTGCCACGAAAATAACTACATTGTCCCCAAAGTTTGATCATATTCAATCCCATTATGAACCATTCAGTTTTTTCTCTATATATTAAAAATACAATTTTAGGTGACAATCCTTAGTCCGCTTGCTAGACACTGACGGAAGGTCCTTCATTTGCCATCAAGCTACTTATATGTCTATTCTTCATAGGGAGTTAACATGCTATTCACCCTCCTTTGAGCCCATAGAAACCAAAGAAGCAATCCCTCTCCTGACGCAGCCACTGTTCCAGCAAATGCTTCTGTCCTTATTTACACAGTTCAGTGCACATTAAGGACAGGAATTGGGGCATCCCCCCCCCCCCCAATGCCATGAGCTGGTAGAGAAACATCTATCAATCATATTCTGTACATCAGGGGGGGGAAAGCTGGAGAAGAAAGCAACTTAACAGATGACTACATCAGTAGCTCTAGCCATTTATTAAAACTTGTCCTCATTTGGCAGAAGTGTTTTGCACAGGTGCATTCAAAAGCTGATGTATGGATTCCTTTTAAATATGGGTTTAACGCTATTCCAGAATAGAAATATTCTGGAGTAGTGCTAAACCCATGTTCAAAAAAATCCTGGCCTTCAGTACCCTTGGAAAACACTTTCACCATATCACAGCTGATCATTAGGATTCTTTTGGAAATGGGTTATCACTATTCCAGAAGAGCAGTGACATCCATAGTTGAAAGGGAGAATAGGAGAGTAGCTGATGTCTGCATGCTGTTGCATTGTGTAGCCTCAGCCATTGCCACTCTAGCTAGATAGCAGCTGCCCAGGCTGATCTAGAGTTCTCAGCAGGAAATGAATTCATTCTGAGACCCATCAGGTAAAAGTGAAAGGGAAAAATGGACATTCTCACTGCCCAGAACAGAATGGTCCTGGATGGTATTTCAGGAGCTGGAGGGAAGGATGCGTACTTTCATCAGCTTCATAGCCAATAGTAGTTTGGCCCATCCTATCCCAGGGGGTCATCTGATGTCAGCAGAACTAGACTTTCTGTTTGATTCTTCACCAATACAAGCCATTCACCACTTGTTCCCACATTCAGGACTGGGTGACCTCCTCCTCTCCACTCCCACTTCATTGCAAATGCAGTTGTGCCCATATTTTTCAGTTTCATTTCAAAATGGCTGTTTTCTGATCTGGGTTGGTCTACAGTGCTTTGTTCTGTTTTAACAGCAGCTCTTTTCCAATAGGGTCCAGCTGCTAACTAAGCCTGCCACACCTTTTCCCCTCCAGCGGTTGGTTGTTGCCCTGTGTAGCCATTTCACCCTGGACTGCCAGGTTGCTATCTTTTTTGTTGGATGGCAGCTAGTGGTGATTAAAAAAATAATCTTGAGGATGATCCAACACTGGCCTATTTAAAAAGAAAAGAACTAAAAGCTGAGGCTCCATTCAACTTATTAACCTTCCAGTGGGCATCCTTTTGATTTTTGCCCAGAATGGACAAAACATGCTTCCTTTGCTTTCCCTGCCCACAGTATATTACAAAACTTCTCTTCCGTTCTCTCCTGCTTTTTAAAACATCTTTACATAGCAAATAGAAATATTGCTGTTGTGTTTTGGTGAAGTTTCCATTGACCTTGAGAGGAAAGAACAATATATCTTTGATTATTGCAGCCTTGTTCCCTTTTTTCTGGCCCCTGGTGGCATTAAGGAAAAAGAACAACATAAAAAAATACATGTTGATAAAGACATCCATGTGTTCAAACATTTTTTGAAAGCAAAAGGGCCCAGGGAAAAGGGAATAGTCCCTAAAGAGAAAAGGCTGGTACTAGACCTAGCTAGTGATGCCTGCCTTGCGTGGATGGGAAGGGCAAGAAGCAGAAGAACAAACCACTCAGGTCTTGCAGTACTTAGAGTACAGCTCCATTGCCAACCCACTGAAGTCCAGATTGGAATTTCTGAAGTTTCATTAGGAACAGCTGGACATAGCATGACAGATAGACAGTTTAGAATTGCCTTCAGACACTGACCAAATAGTAAAGAATAAGTCTTGCTTCCAGCTTAAAGTGGCAAACCAGGACTTCTCATTAGGGCACCTAAGGTTGACATGAAACCACAACAGGTGTTGTTTGGACCAAGGATGAGATGAAGGCAATATTAGGAGAACATGACAGAAACAAAAGGGTTTCCAGGGCATGCTCAGGCCATAATAAGGAGTAAGAGTGGAATGGCTTTTCTAAGGCTATTCCTTGTAGCTGCATAAATTTGCATTCTTCCAATTTTTTAGTTGGCAGGAAAGGATGCTGACATGAAGTGTGTCGCCCCAACTACTTAGCTCTATTCCACTTTTATAGCAAGGCTGGGGAATGATGCTGCCCATACAGTTTTGATGAAAGACAAGTTAAGTGATTGGTGGATTATCTGGCTTCATTTTCCCACCCCCATCCCCTCCCCCTATCACCTGACAGCAGATAAAACAGCCTCATAATAAATAAGGCAGAGCTAGGGCTGACCCACAAGGTTAGCCATCTGTCTGAATTTGCTATGCTTCTGCTCAGGCATTTGCAGATATTGAAAAGGAGCCCAGTTGAGTTCCTTTTTGATCCAGGGTTAGCAGCATTCTGTGATAATTATATTCTGAACAAAGCTGTTATCTTAAAGGTGAGGCAGTGACAAAGTCCACTAGGAGGCTTTCCCACTTCACCTCACAACCACCACCGATCTCTTAAACCACTCTGGATTTGACAGTGATCAGTGGGGTAAGGAAGGGCTGCCCAGTAAAGTCTCTCCATTTCATCAGATACCTGGCAGGAAAGAATCCACTGCTACCTTTTGCTACCTTCTGCACGCACGCACACACACACACACACACACACACACACTTCTATCTCAAAAATGTTGGCAGTAGTATATGGCTAGAAAAGGAGGACAAGTGAAAAGTGGATGATTTAGCTTTGATCATGTTGGAGGAACTGTTATGAGATTGATGAGTACAGCAAGACAGTCCAGTTGAGAAGCTGGCTGGATTCTCTTGTTGGCCAAACCAGAATCACCCTGGAAAATGTTGCCCAAGGATTGAACAGAAAAGTCTGTTTCCTAAAAATGGGGAAAAGAAGAAAAGGAAGGAAGGAAGGAAGGAAGGAAGGAAGGAAGGAAGGAAGGAAGGAAGGAAGGAATCCATACTGTTCCTGCCAAGGGCTTAGCATAATCAAAAGCATTAGAAGTTATGTCCTTGTAAAATTTTCAACCGCACATCTTTGTACATACTTAACACATGTTAACTCCTGTACAAAAAAGAAGCCATGGTGATGCAGTGGTTAGAATGCAATATTACAGGCTAATTCTGCCGACTGCCAGCAGTTTGATTCTGACCGCTCAAGGTTGACTCAGCCTTCCATCCTTCCAAGGTGGGTAAAACGAGGACCCAGATAATTGGGGGCAATATGCTGATTCTAAACCGCTTAGAGAGGGCTGTAAAGCACTATGAAGCGGTATATACATTTAAGTGCTATTGCTAACAAGATGCAGAATAAGCCCGTCATTGACTCAGTCATCAGTGAGACAATACAAAACACTTTTCGCTACTGTTGTATCCCACAATAAGGACTGCCAGCCTGTGCTTGCTTCCTTCCGCCTGCCATTGTCTCTTCACTTCGGCCAAGAACTCGCAGGCCAAACTTCCACCCACACTGCCGCCACGCGATCCTAATTCAGTTTGACAGACACTAGGCTGCTGCTCTACAAGGAGACTTCAGAACTTCACCCCTTAGACCACAATGGAAGATTCCTTTCCCTGTCACTATATATGCATGAATTGGGCTACTGGGGAGATCCTTGGCAATAATTTGCAGCCGCAGTAGTTGAAATGCCTTTCTCCGCAACGCTGTCTGGCTTCCTCGAAGGCAGCGGAATTGTTGAAGAGAAGGTGACGGAGAGCGAGGTGCTTTCGGGGCCCGATCTCGGACACTTATAAGTTTGTTGGGATTTATTCTCTTAAGGGTGGGGGTGGGGGACGTTTCGGGGATGATGCCTGACCGGGACAACTTTCCTTCTCGGGCCCGGTTCACGTGGGAAAAAAACGCTGAACTTTTGTTAGAGGTGAGCGGTCAGCACTCTACTCTCCCAGCCCCATTCTTAAAGCCACGATCCACCCCAAACCGCGGTTTACTGAACTAATCCAACTTTCCGGAAGTCCTGACGAGTAAACCAACCAAAAAGATTGCGTACCGGCAGCCCACCGGGCTAAAATGCGATTCTTTGATTTGTGCGGCGTCCAATGCAAAACGAGAGAAAGAGCAGAAATTATGAGCGTGCTGCAAAGGAGGATCCCGGAAACTAAACCAAACTTAGCTGGCCTCCCGAAAAGCAAATCGTTCGGTCTAACTGGTCCTCCATGTCACTTAGACATGGAAATCAGCTGAACCAAAGTCTGGAAGGAAGACGGCGGCTTCCTCGGCTCCAGCAGTGACCGCGCGTGCAGCGTCAAAGAGCTTCTGGGCAGTTAAGCAGTTGCCACAGAGGCTGGAACGGATCGGAATGAATTGCTGCTAAGTTTTCCGGAGTACCGTACTTCGCAGTGAAATACCGTCTCAGTTCAGTCTTAAGACTTAAATCCGTCTCAGTTCAGTCTTAAAACCCTAGATTCATACACTGCATTTAGCCTTGGTTTATTCTAGCCAGGGGATGCTTAAATAAAGGAAATGGGTGCATTCACCCTATAGAGCTAAACCAAGCCAAACCTGAATAGGCTCACACAGAAAGACTAAGCCATAAACCCTTACTTAAAACCCAAAATGGCTGGATTCATTTTTTACATTAAGTCACACACAAACCGTGTTACCTTTTAGTACAAGGAGTGAACATTAATGAGTAAATCTACTACTTCGAAAAGGCATGGAGGTAACTGTGAATACATCCCTTTTATCCAATATGTGCCCCAGCTCCTGTCATCATTACCAGCCTGCTCATGATCATTCTGACTGAGAATGAAGGAATTCCACATATTCATTTGGCTAGTCCAAATGATAAATTAATACACATACTATTTATAGCACAGTCTTACATATGCCATCTCCTGTTAATAAGACATTTCAGGCAAGTGGTAGAAGATTGTGGTGTGGCTGAATTCATACGGCATATTAAGTCAAATAATATAATATGTTGTGTGCATCTACCACATAAACTAACAATTTAATGGATTGTGTGATTCCTTCTAATTGGGATTTGCTCTTTAAAGCATGGTTAAGTACTTATTGGGTCAGGAGAATCTATTTACCATACCAACTAACTTTGTCTTAGTATGCTGTTTTTTAACTAAGGAGTTGTGTAAGAAAAGCAAGTGTATAAAGTCCAATGAAAAACATCTTGAGATCAGTCTGCAAACATCTGCCAAATTAGTTTCTGTTCTAAAAGCTTGCCTGTGCTCTGGAACATTCAATTTGTATCCTCAAAGATATCCAGCTTGCTATTAGTAGAGGAAGCTCACTCAGTAAGCCCTATAGGTGTTACTGTCCCATAGGTGTTCCTCAGATTTTGCTGCAAGGATGTTGAACCTGCACTTAAGCTTTTTCATGCCGGTTATTACTCTTTCAGTATTGATTTTTACTCATGTTTCAGCATATGCTAAAATCTATGGGCATAGAGCAATCCACTTTCTCTAGATACGACTCTATTGCATCATTTTCCATTCATAATTGTAGATCTGTTTTACTTATCCTCTCCACATCTGCAAGGCACTATGTTAATTTTATCATTTGATACTTGTGGTTGAGAATCAACATTGTCCAGGGTAACTCAGAAAGCTTTGACAAAAGAAAGAAATGATATAGCGTTAGGAATTCTAGCACCACTTTCCACGCAGTTAAGAACAGATTTGGATTAAAGCAATTCCCATGGCTTAAAGTGGCTTAGATTCTCATAAACATACTTAGAAAATGAAATTTCATTGAAGTACTGTGGTTTCTGATGAGTAGTAGCATACAGTAGAGTGTGTCACCATCAACTCTTTTGATGAGAAGTAATTTTTTTCTGTAGTTGGAAATAGAATTCAGAATTTAAATAAATAAATTCCATGTGTCAATAGTATTCCTGTAATGACATTCTGAAAGCTGCCATATTAAATCCAAAATGACAACAACTGAACATCGGAGAAAGACTAAAGTCTCCTTGAAGAAATACAAAATACAAAAAGTTAAACTGAAATTTATGTACATATTTTTCTCCTGCCTTTATATTATTTTTATAAAGGTTTGTGGGCTCACTATTTCTGAAAAAGAAAATGGAGCTGGAACCATTGGTGGCTCCTAAGGTCATACTTCGTCGGTTTATTAAACATGCAACTTGTCTCTACAGGAAAAGACCAGGTTTTATGAGTTGAAATAATGGGGAAGCTCTGGGATGGCTGGTATATATATTATTGGATATTGAAGGCAGCAAAGACCTGGGCAGAATAACTAGATTCTGAAGCATAGGAGTTATGTTACAAAACAGAGTATTTCTATGGGGAGTGCATCAATATATTTGCAGTGCCTGTTATCCTTTGGAAAAGATGACCAAAATTCTTCATAGAGGACATGGTCCAGGCTTTAATCTCAATGTACATGTCAGCAAACTGAATAACTAACCAACCAACCAGATTTAAGGCTTTTCCATTTGGGTTAATTCAGCAGCAAGCCCAAACCAAAGTTCAGTAAACCAGTGATGAGTAAGCATGCCATAAAAGCACAGGGGATGGCTTATCTGTCCCATTGGACTGCATTCTTGTTACTTCTTAAAATGGTATTTCCTTGAGGGTATCTTTGTGATGTTAAAGTGCTTCGCTTTGCATCAGTTGGAAGTTTACTGTGTCTCTTCTGCACAGCCCATCCAGTTGGAGGTGATAGAATTATGGTATGTGTAACATATATTCCATTGCTTGAAATAGACATGGAGAAATACATGAAGAAGCACTGTGCTTGTGCTTCCCATTAGCAAATGCAGCATGTTAGCGAATATTTACGACCTTCCAATTAAGCATGCAAATATTCCAGCCCATGAACCCAGTCCTAAGCATGCTTGCAAATGAAGCCCAGAAGATCCAGATCCTAGCAGGTGGTATGCATTTCTCAAAGGAGCAATATCATAGATCTGTTGGAACAAATTGGTTGATTGAGGTCTGACACATAGATCGTGGCACAAGCTATCCAGAATTGCAGTTTGTGCTACCAATGGCACTTGGCTCCAGGCATGATCAATTGCACCTAAGCCACAGTTGTCTCTCATTGGAAAAGACCCTGATGTTGGGGAAAATTGAAGACAAAAGGAGAAGGGGATGGCAAAGGATAAAATGGTTAGATAGTGATGATGGTGCAATGAATATCAATGGGACCAAGCTCCAGGAGACAATCAAGGACATGGGGATTTGGCTGTGGTCCATGGAGTCTTAAAGAATAGGATATGATTTGGTGACATAACAAGAAACAGTTGCCTTATTCTTCAATTTAATCCAAGAATGAGATAAAGCCTGTCTTTCTAAAATGATGCTTTGTAGCAACAACTACATAGCCCTATAAAGTCTCCACGTGTGGAAATACTATTATGGTAATCCACTGCCTTCTACACAAAGCTGCCATGGATTGCTCTTAAAGACACCAGCAGTGATGGGTTTTCTGCTTGCTTGGCTTGGGCTGACAACTACAGTGAATGAGAATGTCCTCGAAAGGGGAGAGACATGCACAAGGATTTCTCTGTCCGGAGAGTTCCAAGAAGAGATTCTTTCTGAAAGAAAGTTTAAGGTTCTTAAGCCCAAATGCCCTTGTGATTTTTTCTTAGCATATTCTAAAGCCCCAAGAGGCACATATCACCTACCCATGTATGGTTTTCAGTAACTGCTCCATTTTTATCTGACAGAGGGCATCTACTTACATTGTTCCATTTTCAGTGCTTTCCCTATTGCCTTCTCGCTAAGCTCCATCTATTCAGGCTGAGAAAATATAAAATCTTGCAGCATGAAATCTGTAACCTCACTCCCTCACTGTCCCAGGCTACAGTCCAATCTTGTCTTCTTAACAATACCTGCCAGGGAAGAAACAAGAAGATATAGATTTCTGCTTCCCCTCTAATGCCAACTTTACCTTAGACATTGATCTCAAGCTATTAGTTTGTTAAATGTAAGCTGGGACGGACATTTAGTAACAGGAAGGTGGTTTATTATTTCTATATTTGTGCGCGTGTGTAAAGTAAGACTTCCTTCCCAAAACGTTTTTAATCTATTTAAAAAGCCAATAATAAAGCGTTGCAAATATGGGTATAACAGCATTATAATCTTCCTTTTATTTTTAAAAAGAGCTGAGGAACACCAGAGGGGGGTGAGGAGCCGGTTCCCACAAAGAAGCGAGAACTGGGAAAAGAGAACCTAATCGAGGCGTAACCTCCCGTGGGACTGCTCGGGGCTCCAACGGGAGTTTGAGGACACCATGTGACGAAGGAGCCGAACGAACAGTAGTGGAAAGCGCTAGGTTTGAGATGGTATAATCTGGGGCCGTACCACTTCAGACTGCAGGTGAGGGATTGTGCTTGAGAATGTCCTCTTCTCCCCGACACCCCTCTTTTCTATTGGCCCCTCTGTTGTCTAAAACAGAGATCTATGAAGGGTAAAGTAATGCACCCTGGAAAGGGGACGATGTTGGGTGGGGCTGTTTATTTTATTTTCTGGTTTATAAATTTTAGGAACTATTTTAAGAGATGGTATTCCCTTGCCCACCTGGGAGCGGACTGAAGTAGTACAACCCGCCAGCCGACTACCTTATTCTGGCTAGTGGGTCGAATTCATTAGGCGTGAGGTGATGGGTGCGCTGAGAGGAGGGGGAGGAAGAATCTAACCTTATTCTTTAGGTATTCTGATTAAAGAGAAGAGCAACAATCTTAAAGTGGCCTTATTTTCGCTCGGTCTCTGACGGTGCGTGCGTGCGTGCGTGCATACATTTCTCTGTGGAATACAAATGCTGGGTGCTTGGAAATGGTACTAGCGTTTGCTCCGTCTTCTCGGTCTGTATGGATTTGTTCTCAGGGATCAAGAGTACAACTAACTTGGGGGCTGGTGGGGAGAAAATAAGAGTCTTTGGAGGAATAGCAGGAGGGGACGACGACTAAGGTCTTTTTTGTTTGTTTGTTTGTTTGTTTTACTTGGTATATACCAAATCGTTACCAAAATAATCAGATAGGTGCCTTTTAGCATTTATTTAGGCTGAAGGAGCGGGCTTTTTTAGAATGACTACCATTTCATTTTTTATATTGCCCCTGGAGGTTCTACGTGTCATTAGAGACATAAATGCCGAGACGATCCTGGCAAAGTTAAGATCCCTCAATCCTGCCCCTTTAAGATTTAATAAGACACCACAGTGCTAGGTCAAGGCTACACCTTGCCTTTTGTTTTTGACATTGATGAAGTAGGGTGACTGCAAACGGCAAGAATATCTAAAATATAGATTTAGGAAGGTTGAAAATAAACAGGTCACTTAATTATATTGACAAGTTTCCCAAGAAATGTGTTTCATCTTTTCTTCTCCAACAAAACAAGAAGAGAGCCCCCTCTCCAACCCCCATGAATACATTCTCTACTTTTTAATCTTTTCTGAAAAAGCTGCTTGAGGAAAACCGAAATATAAATGGATTTTTAGAAAACGAAGCTGCAAACATAGAACTCTTTTGAGTGAAAACTCTCTCGTATTCACTTGAGAGTTATCTCCCCTCAGTATTAATCATTTATCCTCTATTCTTCCTCTACTCATGTTTGGGCAGAAAGCCTGTATTTTTCAAACCAATACCAAATGCGAAGCATGTTACTTTTACATTTGTACTTATTTCAGGGTTAGTCCTATGCACCCGTGTAGGATCGAAGTTTCAAATTAGCGCCCCTGCAGCGCGATCTTTTACAAGGCCTACGCAGAAGGAAATCAGTTGGACTGACACCTAGGTAACTGTCTAGGATTGTTGCCTTGAAATTAGGATACACTCGTTGCGAGATTGATAAGGAAGAACGCACTGGGGCTATCACAAACTAACCAATCCATTCACCGGGGTTTTGCGCAGTCGATCTTCTCTAATGCCTGGCAGAAAGCCTTGGATTTCCACCTGTGTGGTTTTAGGGGCCTCTATCAAGAGGAAAATCCCTTCACTTTTTTTTAAGGCGTTTTCTCCGGCCTGTGTTGTTTTGCCACAATCAATTGTGTCTGTAGCCCTAAAGAAAAAGCCACCACTCACTCCACGGATCTCGGGAGGGACCCGCTGTAAATGGGGAACGTTGTAAATCTGCTGGGTGTGTATGCGTAGGCGAACGATCCTATAAATAAGTTGCGCTTTAGTTGCCCGGCGAGGTCTCCTCCGCGCATCAATAGATCAGCTCGTATTAGACTGACGGCAGCGAGCGAGAGGTGTGGCTCGCTTTAGATATCCCGTAACGCTTTCCCCTAGTTTTCCTATAACGCATGCACGTTTTCCGTCCAAAAGGCAACAGGAATCGAAGCTGAGATACTTCCGTCCAGAACCTCAGTCAGATCTCGGTCCTGGCACCCCCCCCCGCCCCCCCTCAAGGAATCCCTCGATCCCACCCTTCGGTCCCTCTATTGGAGGGGAAACAGGGTGGGGGAGAGCAAGAGCGAGCGAGCGAGATTTGTCATTTTCATTCATCAGTAGATTCCAATCATGGTCGTGGCTCTACTGTCCCCCTTTACCGGCAGGGCTGTCTTAATACCCGATAGCTGACTGCGGACTGATACTTTAAGGTAGGACGCCGCCTTTCTACTGTGGGTTTTATTTCCTTTCTGACGGATCGGAATATGATATATGATATAAGATAATGATAGAACTGTAAACAAGAAAGAAGCTGGAAAGGGATGAAAAATCAGTTTAATGTGGAGGAGTAGTAACGAAGGGGAGGGAGGGGAAGAGAGGAGAGGAAGGCTCTCTTCTAGTTGCTCCTGCCCCCTATTTTGTACAGCTCTCCGCTTGTTTATTTTAATTAGCACAGGAATCCTTCGCTAGAAACAAGGACCAACCTCCATCTCCCGGTTACATCACTGCTTCCTGCCCTCCCTTCCGCTCCACGCCATCCCAAACCCGTCCCCTTTATTCCTCGTTAAGAAAGAACCGGCTTGGGGATGGGTGGGGGGCGGGAGGGTTGGCAAAATCAACACCTCTCTAGAATTGCTTCAAGTAAATCTTGGCTGCCATTCTTGAAACCTAGGAAGAAATCCTAACGCGCATCACATAGTACAATAACCCAGGCAGGTATCTGTCCGAGGGGGTTGACATGTAGATAATGGAGCTGGGTTCACCTGAGTCTTCTTTATCTGAACCCGACTACGGAACTTCAACAAGGTTACGATTAGGCACCGTCTGCCAGGGAAAGGTTACATCCCCCTCCCCGCTCTTCCTTAGGGTTGAGGATTTTGTTCTCCCACTCCAGTTGCCCAACCGGGCACCTCGTCGGACTTGCAACCGGGCAGTCAAGAGAGGAGAAGATTCTCTACGCTTATTAGCCTGGCTGATCCATTTTTGCTCCTCGTGAAGACTCCCTTGAGAGCGCTGCTCACGCTTTCGCTCTCTCTCCCCCCCCCACCTTTCTCCTCAAGCCCCTTTCTCTTCTTTCCTTCTCCACTCTTCTCCTCTAGCCCTTTTCTCTTCTTTCCTTCCTCACGTTTCTCCTCAAGTCCTTTTCTCTTCTTTCCTTCTCCACTCTTCTCCTCTAGCCCTTTTCTCTTCTTTCCTTCCTCACGTTTCTCCTTTTCTCTTCTTTCCTTCCTCACGTTTCTCCTCAAGTCCTTTTCTTTCCTTCTCCACTCTTCTCCTCTAGCCCTTTTCTCTTCTTTCCTTCCCCCACTCTTCTCAAGTCCCTTTCTCTTCTTTCCTTCCCCCACTCTTCTCCTCAAGTCCTTTTCTCTTCTTTCCTTCCCCATTTTTCTCTTCGAGCCTTTTTCTTTTCTTTCCTTTCCCACTTTTCTCCTCAAGTCCTTTTCTCTTCTTTCCTTCCCCACTCTTCTCCTCTAGCCCTTTTTGTTTTGGCGGGCGGTGCGCTCGAGACGCGCTCTGGGAGCTTCGGGCTTTCGCCTCTGGTTGGCAACAGGCGCTCCTCAGCTCAGGCGCATCCCTGCTGCCAAGCGACCGGGAGCGAGGGAGAAAGCGTTGGAGGGGTGGGGGGCAGGGAGACACAGATCCGGACTTGGACGGAGACCACTTTCCTTTCTCTTAATCGCGCTTCTGAAGTTGGCAGCCACCGACGGTTCCCTTTCGGCCGCTTGGGGTTAGCGCTCTCGAGAAAGCTCTGTTCTACCCTTGGGCGAGCTCGCCTCAGCCAAAAGGGCGGTTTTTCGTCAAAGCTGCCGAGGGAAAGTAAGCGAAAGGAGGAGAGGGCGGGAGATGGAGGGCTGAATCCCTTAGGATCCCTTCCTCAAGATCTCCTCAGAGGCGGATGGTGAAAGGGAGACTTGGGCCGCCTCCTGCTCCGCATGTAAAGCGCATGAGTGTGAAAGGAACCGTGTGAGGTAAAATATTCTCGCATTTCCTCCGATGTGAGGTAAAATATTCTCAAACCAGCTCTCTCCTTCAGGACTTCTGGAGCAAAAAGGGTTTAAAATAAGAGTGCGGACGAGGCTCTTAAAATAAGTTCTTGGTCAGCCAAACTAGGCCCAGTTGGGAGGAAAGCCATCCCATTCCGGGAAGGAAAACTCCGGGCTCAGAACTGCTTCTTCCTACCGACGACACCTGGGCTGAGTTGCCTGCTTTGGAGCTCAATTGGGCGAGCGCCAGTGGCCAAAGGAGAAGCGGGGACTTCCCAGGGCCGTCTTTCGAGGCCTTAAAGCGGGTTCCCTCGAGTGAATGGAAAGGTCGAGAAGCCGGTTAAGACTAGAGCAGGGGAGAAAGAAAGCTTGAATTGGACCCCGCAAGAGCAACTAGGGAAAACCGCTCTGATCCAGCTGAGATCGCTGCTCACTCTTGCCTGCCCGGCTGGAGTTCGCGCACCCGATTTTCTCATAGTCTCCATTTGGGCCCCTTTCAATAAAGAGAGAAGGGCCGAAGCCGAGCTAGTCGCTTTCCGCGATTGCCTCAGATGCGGGTAGTGAAAGGGAGACTTGGGCCGGATCCTGCCCTGCGTGTAAAGAGCACGAGTAAGAGAGGAACCGTGTGAGGTAAATTATTCTCTCGCCTTTCCTCTACTACTGTTTTGTTTTTGTTTTGTTTTTCTGGCGGCTCTTAATCCGCTCCCGAATGTTTTTTTTTTTCCTAGAGCAAAATCAAGCTGCTGGATCCGCCTGCGGCTCAGCCCTTTGTCTTCCCGATAATCTTCCAGATATGTGTGTGCGGGTCTGTCTGTCTGTCCACTCGGAGCAAATTTCTTGCTTCTGCCAAAGCGCGGTTTCTTTTTTCCGGCTCGCTGCCAAGTGTTTTGTTCCGACGCTCGCTGTGAGGCTCACCGTCCGGTGCCCCCGAGCTGTCATCCGTCTAGGGATTTGCCCCTTGGCAAGCTGTTGCGACCTCCCCGTCCCGCCTGGAAAGACCATTTTTCTTTCCCCCCCCGCCTCCCCCGCCTTTATGTAAAGTCTCTTTCCCTGCGAGCTCAACTCCAGCGACTTCGCAGAGACCTCCGCGCCACGTTTTTGGGCAAGGCTACTCTTTCAATCTGTTCTCCAATCTCTACCGATTCTCCTACAACTCTGAGATTTCGGAGCGGTCTCTGATCCCAAAACTGACCAGTCGGCTAACTCTGGAAGCCCAACGGGCAGCTAGGTGCTACCACCAGCTGAGATGCCTGCTGTGCTATAACTGCCCAACTGGGACATTTGAAAGACCCTTGTTCTCATCGGTCTTTGGCCTCCCTTTCATGCAACCCTTTTCTGTTTCTTGCTTACACACACACACACACACAGAGAGAGAGACACGCCCGCACACACCCAAGGGCCATTTGGGCCTCTTTTCTCCAGGGGCGGCTCCTTTGTCTCGTTCTTCTCCTCCTCCTTCCCAAAGAGAGAAAAAGTGATATGGGGTAGGGAGGGGCGGGGC
>JANHFM010003174.1:68222-98222 GCA_032468115.1 Grayia smithii
AAATGAGGACCCAGATTGTTGGGGGCAATATGCTAACTCTGTAAACTGCTTAGAGAGGGCTGTAAAAGCACTATGAAACGGTATATAAGTCTAAGTGCTATTGCTATTGCAAATGGAAAACTCAAGGGGTAGACAGCATATGGCAACAGTGCTAGGACATATAAAATATACAATTATGTATCTGTGTGACTCTCGTTAAAAATCAGAGGCAAAAATAGGTATTTGGCTTCTTTGTGATGGAGTACTTTATCCTGGGTTTGGGAAAAATATATGTTGCTTCTGACAAAATGCCCAATACATTATGTTAAACCAGCCATACCAGTCAGTTTTTTTATGAATAGGGGATTTGTCTTGCCAAGGTTTTGTGAGGGTGATTTTTATATCTTCTCTGGCTTTTGGGGGGTATTTCCACATAGGATGTTATGTCTATCAAGTGCCTTGCCTAGGTTTTGCTTTTATCAGAAATGTGGTCTGCAGGAAACAAAGCTTTCCACAATATGGAAATAAATACTGCCAGGTAGCTGCTATAGATGAAACCTCTTTATGAAAGAGCATCTAAGTGATAGGGTAATCTAATTGAAACACTGGCAAACCTGCTTAATTCTCATAGAAATTTACTTTGCTTTTATTAATATGTGCATAAACCAACATTACAGTAGCTTTATTGTTCATTTAGATTTTATAAATGATTTTCTTTTGTTTTTGCTTTTTTAACAGGCATATATTTATAATATATTTACACACATTATTACCTAATTCATTCATAAGACTCTGGGTGGCTATTATCTATGAAAGGAAATCATGGGTGCTTTCATAACTGAAAGTGTCATGCCTATGAATAAACTCTCTAATTGCTCTGTCCTATCCATCTCTACTCAGAAACAGACCTCACTGTATTGATTGTGACTTTCTTCCAAACGAGTAAGTTTAGGAACTCACTGCCTGTTAGCAGTAGTTCATGAAAAGTTCATAAATTTCTTGCTGCAAAAGGCAAGGGGCAAAGAAGCAGTTCCATTGACACTTTTATAACAAGTAAGCTGACTAGAGTCACCTTATAGGGGAGATGGAGGGCATAAAATAATAAGTTGATAAATACTGACTCAAGGTACTGACTGAAGATATGGTTCTTAAAGATGATGCTGGGGATATCACTAGGAAAATACTGTTTTGCAATAAGCCAGCAGTTTCGAAAGCAGCAATTCTCCATGCTCTATTGCAGCTCCATCAAAGAAAAAACAAATGTTTTCTCTCAATGTTCATTTGTGTGGGGATAGTAGAAGACCAGACAACAACTTGGCTGGCTGCATTCCAACAATAGGTGTCTGCTTTAAGCTGTAGCCTTTGGCTTACTTGCTTAAGACCCATATGGCCTAAGGGATGAAAAAATGATCCTCATTCTTGGTACATAAAATTGTATTTTTGGTTTTTCTTAAAGCAACGAGAACAGCTGGGGTGGGGGTGGGAAAAGGAATCCTAGATTATTATAAACCATCTCTAAGAAAACTGTTTATGTAATGGACATGCCAACAAGCAAAATGTGAGTAGCAATGTTGATAACTGATAGAAGGTCTTCTATGTCTGACTATGCTTTTACCTGATGGAAGAAATTGAGTAAAACAGATGTCCTTTTACATGGAGTCCTAGTCCATACTAGGATTACTAGTATGGAAAAATTGTACTCTAATTAATTTCAAAACTGAAATAAAAAAAAAATTGGGGGTAACATTCTCTTTCTTAAACCAAAGGAATTTGGATGATATTCTCAATAAGTGAATGCACTCATATGCATTACAGAAAAGAATTAATGAGGCTGAATGCCCCAAAATAGCATGATCATCCTTAGTAAGTATAATGTGTTAACTGTGTGGAAGGAGGCAAAATAATATAGTAAAAGGAATAGCTGGATGTTGGAATCTGGTACCCCGAAGAAGAGCATTCAGCACTGTTCATTTTGTTGTAGACACATCATGTGGAACTTAATCCCAAGTATATTTTGTAGGTGGAAAATGATTAATACAAGTCTAGTTCTGATTTGTTTTTTTAAATTAACATATCTTCTAGTGATGGAAAAAATAATTATCTGCTCTATTTGATTATCAACTTGTAACTAAGGAAATATGAAAGGATTTGCATGACCTAGTTCTGGATAAATGTAAACCATGTGTTTTCTTAGATTTCAATCCAATTAAGCCAGTTAGTACTAAAAAAAATGGTTTATGTTATTGATAATGGTCAGGAAAAGTGTTGAGCACAAAAATCTAGTAATCATGTGAGATTTTTTTAAAAGAAATTGGTATTTGTGCAATGATGGAAAATGTCCAGAATTAAATAAAGGGATATAATATGTGAATTCAATGGAGAAAGCAGGTAAAATGAAAGAGATGGCAATACTATACAGCAGTGATAGCGGACTGTTTTGCCATTGCGTGCCCAAAGTGGGGGGAGTGCAGGGGGAGGGTCACGTATGTGCCAACACCCATAATTCTATGCACCCCGCCTCCACGCATGCACATGCAACAACCTCCCCTGTGCTCTCCCCTTTTGGGCCAGTGGGCCTGGTAGGCCTGTTTTTTGCTCTCACCAGGCTTCAGAGCCTTTCTAGGAGTCGGGGGTGTGTGTGTGAAAATGACCTTCCACCCCACCAAAGGTCCTCCGGAGGCCGGAAACAGCCCATTTGCCAACTTCCTGTTGGACTCCTAGAAAGGCTCTGGAGCATGAGGAGAGCAAAAACGGGCCTACCGAGCCCAGCAGGTCCTCTGGAGGTAGGAAACAGCCTGTTTCCTATTGCAGGTGGGCCCAGAAGGCCTGAAAGTCAGCTGCACGCACTGGAGCTGAGCTCGCGTGCCACAGGTGGCATGCGTGCCACAGGTTTGCCATCATGGCTATATAGCCTCAGAACATTTTGAACCTAAACACCTACCCCAAGAGAAACTTTCATTGATTTTTCTAGTGAATATAATAGGATTGCAGCAGCAGGGTTATATCGCTGTTTTAGAGTAAGAGCTGAAACAAATGAAAAAGGGATTAAATAAGTGATTTTGTGTGGCTTTCTCTAGTAATATACCAGCTTTTTCTGATCTGCTGGTAATCTAGTTGCAGGTGGAATATACAAAAGCATGAAGAAAATTTAGTCTGCGCACAAAATTAATGTGCTTAGTTATGACTGTCCTTGGATTGTTGTCCACTTCTGTAATCACAGAGTTCATTTTTATGGTCAGTGCTAATGTTTGATAAAGTAAGGAGAGGTATAGATGGAGTAATATATTTACATATATTACTGTAGCAGATATTCTGTGTACTATGACTCAGCACGCTTCAGAAATGATTCAGAAGAAGCTCTTCAGAATATACCTGAGCCCAGTTCCTTTCTGGTTTTTGTTAAAGCAGCTCTTTTATTTCAGGTTTGTGTGAAAACCCAAAAAATGACAGGCTGCTTTAGTGAATAGAGGAGAAGTGCTGTGCTCATGTGAGGGCCAAAGTGCTTCTTCCGAATCATTTTTGAAGCATACACAGTCCTACTATGCACTATATGTAGTATTTACTTTCAAATTATTACTGACAAGTAATTGCCAAGGGCTGAGAAACATCACAAAGACAAATATATGTAAGGATTGCTCCTAAGTCCATGCCAGTTCTTTTCCTGTGAATTTGTTACATTAGCATTACTTTAGAAGTCTATTTTGAACTATACATAGAATAATTCAGTAGTTTAAAACTGAGAAGAAAATGAAATTATTAAAAGAATGTATAACGCAGAAATGCTGTAAAATAATTTGGGAGAAGAGAATTTTAACCATCTGGGATAGCAGATATTAAAGATTGTGGACACTTGGTCCCAATCTATCTGAGATATTTTCAGGAGAAGATGGAGAAAAAAAATCTTTTGCTAAGGACACACATCATGGAGGTCGATGGATCAAGAGCCTGAAGTCTGAGCTGTTAATAGGCAAATTGTTCAACATATTGTGAACATTTTGTTTTTAAAATTTGGTTAGTTGCCATTTTTACTAGAAAGGGTGGTAAAAATCAAATCAATGATTAAATAAAGAAGATAGCAAAGTATGGCAATGCGTTGTGAAAAATACTTCCTTTAAAAGCTTATAGAAATTATCTTTCCTTTGGTTGCCTTCAGGGAAGCACTGAGGTCATTTCCTATTCTGTAAGCCTTGACAAGTCCTGTGAAATTGTTGTCCGTGATCAATGGACTGTCAGCTGTTTGAGGATTTCAAATAAGCAAAGCACAGTCCTGGGTCATTGAACAGGAATTATATGAGTTAAGCTGTTATTGTTATGTTTTATAGATGGCCAAATCAATGGGGCTGAGAGTCTATTACTTACTTACCTATTCTCTAGAGAAATGTGAGGTATTTTGCTCAGGCAGTTAGATGGTTGGGGGTTACTGGTGGGTTACCATATATAGACAGCATTCCTATTTGTGAGACATGACATTTGCACACCAGTACTGAACATTGTTGGACTGGATTTAGGCAAATCCAGAAAATATTTTGCTTTCTAATGAGGTAGAAGTTAAAGTATCTGCAACTTCTTTTGTTTGTTCTGTACATTAAGCTGATGTGAATGTTCAAGGCCCAAGGGCTCCCACATAAAAAGAAGGGAGGTAACTCCAGGATTAAAGATGAAATGTGCAATTGATTTCTCACCCATTTAGAAAATTGAAGGATATTCAAACTCTTCCATTTTTAAATCCTAATTCTTATACCAAATAATTTTTTTATATTGCACTGAAACAATTACAATAGCACATTCCTGGGGGATGTTTTTCAAGGCCAGTCTCATCATTTGGTAGATTGAGAGAACCATCTCAGAAAGCAGATGCCAGGATCCAAGGATCCATGTATCATCTGCCATAGGCCTTACATTAGCCTGCGATCCTTAGAAAGAGTGAAGAATGGTGTTCCGTTGCCACAGGTAAAGTAGGGCAAAAAGTGCCATCTTTTATTTTGTTCAGGCTGATATCTGATGTCTGTAATAATTATGGCAGATGACTGAAAATATGTAGTGTTCTTGTTCTGTTAGATTTTCTCTAAGTGGCTTTGGAGGCACAGGTAGTCCTCATTTATTGACTGTCTCATAACTTTCACAGTTATGTGGTGATTAAAAGGTAATTTTGTGACCAGTCTTTGCATTTATAACTTTTGCAGATCTGTAAAGCAAAGGAAAGCTGAAGTAAGATCATAAGTACAGTCATGGTTTCACTTAGTAAAGTGACTGTTTCACTTAAAGACCAAGTGGCCGGTCCCAATTGTTGCTAAATGAGGATTACCTGTACAATGAAGGTGATTTAGAATAAGAACAAAGGCTTCATTTTTTCCCTTGTTCATCTGCTGCTAATGGAAATATAACCAGGTATTTCTCATTCTCTTGATATGAATGGCATTGGTATTACAGCAGCCGCTGATCCTCTTGAGAGAAAAAAGGCAATCTCACCCTAACTAGCATTTTTGCAAGCCATTGCTGTTATAAAAATATGGCCTGTCCATTCCTTCCTCTTTGCAAACAACTATATCACTGATGTTCCTTCTCTGGAGAAATAAAATGATTTCTGTTCTCATGACAGTATCTTAAAAGTGAAGCTATAAGGTTTTCTTCCCTTAGCCTTTGCAGTGGATTGTGCTACCGTTTCAAAAAAAAAAAACACAAGAGCACCATTGGTATCAATGTATTTACCAGTAAACCTCCATCAGATTATTGTGGTATGAAATGCATCTGATCAGGGTACAAGTCAGCTAGACAGTTGAGCAGTCCCCTTTGATATACTATTCCATTTTCCCTTCTACCTATTTTCCCCATTTTATTTTCCATATGTCAATATTCTTTGGACAATCAAGTTTCATTAGCCTGTTCCAGTAGTGGTTTCCAATTACCTTCGCTACTGGTTCGGAACTGGGAGAGCGCATGTGCGCACGCTCGCTTTGCTTGCATGCAACGCTTCTGCACATGTGCAGAGCATTGTCATGATGTCTGGGCAGGTGGGCATAGCCTCCTGCCGCTGCTACTATCTGTTCGTCCAAAACCCACCACTGGCCTGTTCTGAGATTTATTGCTTTATATTTGCCCTTCTTGGAAGAGAAGTTTTATTCTATGAACCAGCTTGCAAAAATACACCCCCACCAAAAAAAAATACAAGGTATTTTTTATGAGGATATAAGAATTTAGAACTTTTCAACAGCAACAGCAAAAGTGATGCACAAATTAATGATTGGTCAGTAGGATACTATATAGATGATTGGTTTGGAATCACCAAATGAAGAAGTTGCTACAGGTAGTCCTTGACTTACAAGAGTTCATTTAGTGAGCATTTAAAGTTACAATGGTACTGAAAGTGACTTGACCATTTTTCACACTTGCGTCCTTTATAGAATCCCCATGTCCATGTGATCTATATTCAGATGCTTGGCAACTGACTCATACTTATGATGTTTGCTGTGTCCCAAGGTTATCTGATCAGCTTTTGCAACCTTTTGACAAGCAGTCAATGGGGATGCCAGATTCACGTAGCAACCATGTAACTAACTTATCAGCTGCAATGATTCATGTAACAACTGTGGCAAGAAAGGTCATAAAATGCGGCCAAACTTACTTAATGTCACAGAACAACAGAAATGTTGGTCTCTATTGTGGTTGTAAGTTGAGGACTACCTGTACATATTTTTCTGATTGACCTTCATTGGTAAGACCACAAATGCTACCTGAGAACAGATGTTCTGTACAGAGTATAGAAGAACCACATTTGATTCAGGTTCAGAATGAATTGATGCCTGAACCATGGACATCTTCCAAAAATTAATGAACTAAAACAGCTTTTTTCATCTTGCACCTTCTTACATGTAATTTATTTATTTATTTATATTTATTTATTTGATTTGATTTATATGCCGCCCTTCTCCCGGAGGTCTCGGGGCGGCTCACAAAAATTAAAAGCAATAAAAAATTAAATAATTTAAGTTAATATTAAAACAATTTAAAACCAATTAAATTAAGAGCCCGATCACGTCAGCTAATCTTTTGGAATAGCCACGTCTTCAGGTCCCGATGGAAGGAGCGGAGGTCAGGGGCAGTCCAGAGGTCGTTGGGTAACCCATTTCAGAGGGTCAGTGCGCCCACAGAGAACGCCCTCGTTGCCACCAACTGACATTGTCTGGACGATGGCACCCTGAGGAGGGCAGCCCTATGTGAGCGCACAGGGTGGTGGGAAGAAGGCAGAAGGTGGTCCTGCAAGTACCCTGGGCCGATGCCATGTAGGGCTTATTGATGACTTATTGACATTGACTTTTGACATTGTAATTGGTATTACAATGTCAATAAGTCCCAGTAAGCATGAAATTAATGAGCTGCTAGAAATACTAGGAACTGTAGAGTTGTAATCCAAATATATTTGATGGGTATAACTATTTTTATATTTAGTTTTCTCTTTGAGGACCATGCTTTTGGCCTTCAGATGAGAAAATATGTCAAATACTAAAAATGCTTCTGCCGCTTAATAGAATTATCTTCTTTTAAAAATCATTCCCATGTGTCTTCAAACATCTCTGCTGCTGAAAAAAGGCTGCCTTATACAAAAAACATCTCTGATTTCCTAGTATTTTTCCAAATTATTTTTATTATATTCACCGAAAATACATTAGGTGGGAGTGGTGAAATAAGTTTAGAAAACCATTAAACCAGCATTTGTTGGATATTCTTTTACAACTAGTTGAGAAAACAACATTTCAGTTCTATTTTTTTCCCTTTTAATAGAAGGTAAATGCAGTATAAAATATGCTGTTTTCTCCCCCCCCCCAAGCTATTTCCATGGACCGATGTAATGTGTATAACATAATCCATGTTTTCCATCAATGGGAATAGCTATACTTTGTGAAAGAATTCCAGCCACCTGTTGGGAAGCTTATCATCTGCACGATGATAGTTTTGTTAAATCATTCCTGAAAAGTGATATAATATTTCATGCTTAATAGTTAAAACAAATTCACTTGTATTCTGGTATGGAATGTATTGATAGTTCTGAGTCCTATTGAACACAACAGGGATTCTTTCCACATAACAGAATCAGGATTTTAGAAAGCTTCTTATTTTTTTAGGTAACTGGCTTATTTTAGTTGCACAACTACAGCTGCAATGTTGGTGACAACTAAAAAGCCAAGAGTCAATGGTCTACAATTTACACTTTTCTCAATGAACTAATTCTGCTGAGGATTTGTGGCAATGATACAGCTAACAGTACAACATAAATCTATATGAAAGCTAGTTTACACAGAGCTATATCATATAATGTCTATATTTACTGAAACATGAAACAAAAAGAAACCACCACTTGCTGCTAAAGGTGTCTCCTAATATGTGATTACTGGATTCATACATTGTTCTGTCCTTTCTTCCAGCAGGAACTGCATATGTATATATGTATTATCATCATATATTATCTCTTAATTTGCTTGTTCTTAATGGTCTAAAAGTTAGAATTTATCACTTTAGCACCAAGGCCCAGACTTGAGTCAGAAGCAGAAAGTATACCTTCTACCTGAGAAAACAAAATCCTAGTGCTCTATCCAACATGGAGCTGCTGTTCATTATAAACACTTAGGTATTGGTGATAATCCTGGATCAGATCATGCTTTTCCTGAAGGAGGTCTGTGATGTAAAGGTCTTCCTGGACTTGTCGCTATTGCTCAAGCAGCAAATAGAAGTTGTGACTAGGGGGATTTCTTCTAGGCTCATCTGGTATGCCAGTTATGGTCCATAACCTTTTGTTTATGGTCCAGATAATTATGATCCAGGATGTTCTGGCAATGTTAATTTATGTCTGCCTAGAGACTGGATTACAGGAATGTGGTCTCTCTGGGTTGCTTTTGGAGATGATCCAGAAGCTGTAGCTAGAACAAAATGCTGTAGTTAGACTACTGATGGGACAGCCAGTGTGAATTTACACCTAATTTGAAATCACTGCACTGGTTACTTGTAGTTTCCATACTCAATTTGAAGTGCTAGTCATAACCTCTAGAGTTCTGTTCAGAGAAGCTCTGACACATATTAGGCTCCTTGCCCAAGTCAAATCTTCATGCCAAGTCTGGTTATTGAGATGAGCTCTGTTGAATACCCCACCTCCTTGTGTGGTAGATACAGCCTGGAACAAAAGACATGAAATTCCAACTTGATGGAACTCTCTGAGGTGGATCTTCTTCCTTGTTTTATGGAAACAAATTAAGATTATACCATACCATTGTGCCTTTGGTCCAAACTGATTAAAGATGTAGTCTAAATATCTAATAAGAATATGTTTTATTGCTTTATTCAGGATGGGCATGGGCTGCTCCAGATTTGATTTTTCTTCATATGTGCAGGTGAAAAGAAAATGTTAGCATTATCCAGTAATGCACAATTGTGGGTCTATATCCTTTCTATAGAGAAATTAGATTGATGACAATTACAGAAGAAGAGTGATGAAGAAAGAAATAGAAGTTGATTTCTTTTTTTGCAAGTTTTTGTCTGCTGCACTACATCCATGCTTATTAATTTGGGTACAGGAAGCAGCTAATAGGCAGTAGCTTTAATAATCCTCAGAGTTGGCTGATCAAAGTGTCAGAAGTACAATAAATAAAATTTGGAAGGCTTCCTTATCATCCTGGAGAAACGTGTCTTAAAAATAAAGTAAAAGGAGTAAAAGTTGGCAGGCACCCTTAGCAGATGGTGCATTAATGTATGTTTTAAGGAAACAGCCATGTGGCTGCTTTTGCATTTTTACTGAATCATCACTCATCCCATTATTTGGTTTATCATTTAGAGCTAATGCTGAATGAAGCAGTAGATTTCCAGACCATACCACTTCCAATTCAGCATTGTGCTGGTGAAGAATATTTATCCATACCAACTTTAATGCTTCTGCATGTCAAAAAATATTCTATGGTAAATAAATGCATCAGGGCAAAGTATATATTATTATTATTTTTCTGATAGCCACCAGTAAGAGGTCAATGAAATTTTAGTCAAAAAGATCTGGAGGGTGCTAGGTGGCCTTCTCTTGTATTAATTCAATTAAGAAAGAGATGCTGTGGATTGATGGCTCATGTGTCTGGAATTGGGTAAGTATCATCTTTGGATGGACTTCCTGGAGGAGCAGAAGTGTAAATAGTTTTTATATTTTCCTAGATTTGTTTACATTTGCTTCCATTACTGAAAGATCCAAGTGGCCTTAATGGACTATAACATATTTGGCCGGTTGCAGCTGAACCATTAGCTGACACTTTTCTTTAGTAGGGATGGCCTTGTACCTCTATTGGTAATCCTTGCTTAAGGGCAATCATTGAGATTGGCAATTCTGTTGCTAAATGATGCAGTTGTAAAGCACAGTGTCATGTGGCCGTGCCAACTTATGACAGTTCTGTTGTGAGGCAAATCCATGCGGTTGCAATGTCCTGTGGCCTTGTGATTGCTATTTGTGACCTCCTGGTTTCCCCATTGGCTTTGTCTGTTGGAAGCTGGTATAGAGGGCTACAAATAGTGATCACATGACCATTGATGCTGTGACCATTGTCATTACATGCTAGTTTTCAAGTACCCAAATCATGACCATGTGACTGTGGGAATACTGTAACAACAAGGAATAGTCATAAATCCCTTTGTTCAGCATTGTCATAACTTTGAATGGTTCTGAATGAGTAGTTAGTTGCTGGATAAGGACTGCCTTTAATTCATTTTCTGGTAATTTTCTGGTTAGGTGACTGCAATGTAGGTTTGCCCTTTGAACTATTTGAAAGCTTCAGCTCATACTGATTAGAGTGGCCAAACTACTAAGGGAGATCTAGTAGCTGCTTGGGCTTCTAAAATGAAGTTTAATTATGACATTTGAAATTTGAAGCCCTGATACTTGGACACTGGAGTTCCTCTTCTAGTGTGTACTTGACTAACCGTGCTTTGTCATAAGAGCTTTACATGGGGACCTGGGGAGGACCTTCTCTGTCATGGCACTTCAGCTCTGAAAACCCTTTTTCTGAGAATCTAGGAAGAAATCAGTTTTGTTTGCTTTACAGTGCCATGTTTAATGGAGAAAATAAATCTAACACACAAAATTGAGATTTCATCCCTTTCTTCACAGTACAAAGAACCCCCAACATTCCATCTTCTTATCAGTTGATGATTTCAACATTCCGTTTCCTTCACAAAGGGCTTTCCAAACCTTACTGCTTACCACTAGATCTCATTCCAGTTACACTGATCAGGACCTGCCTAGTTTCCCCAGACTGGCCAGTAAATTAGATCCTTATGATTTTCCACCTTGTAACTCTCAGTTTCTATAAAATCTTTGCTTTCTTATGTTTAAGGTCTCTCTTTCAGACTGTTTCTACAACACATGAAAAAGTTTGCTTTCTGTTCTTGCATTTGTGTCACAGCCAGTGACTCAGGGTTACTGTTATTTTTAAAATCCTATACTTTTCTCTTACTATGTTATGTTCATTTTTGTTTTTTAATTATACTTTATTGTTTTATACTAGGATATCTTATAGATTATATTCTATTTTCACATTTTTAGAAATAAATAGGTAGCAGGGATCAATTTAAAAATGGAAGGACATGAAAACATCCAGTCCTTCCACTTGTCTGGAATATGTCCAGGACTGTACCACCACATTTTCTTCATATTATGCATATAATATGTTATGTGATATTAATATTGTAATCTTGCAATGGAAGGAAATATGTTAATATTATATCTTGGGAGTTTTTTTGTCCATGTATACAGAGGTAGAACACATTCCTTATTTTCAGCTTTCCAATTTTGTTGTTGTTGTTTGTTGTTTTCCCAAACAGGTTGTAATGAAAATGAGGCAGACCATCTGGACAGAGACCAGCAGCCTTATCCCCCATCTCAGAAGACTAAGCGCATGCGCACTTCTTTTAAACATCACCAGCTCCGTACCATGAAGTCCTACTTTGCCATTAATCACAATCCAGATGCTAAGGACCTCAAGCAGTTAGCCCAGAAGACTGGACTAACTAAGAGAGTTCTGCAGGTAAGAAGCCTCTGCTATAAATGTCTTCCTTCCATTCCTTTCTCTCTATTTAAAAATTGTATTTCCCTTACATTTTCCTTCTACTATCTTAAATTAGCTGACTCCTCCAACAGATAAATAGGTATTCATTTCCATATTCAGATCTTATCCTCCAAGGGTACTGAAGGTATATTTAAGTGGGCAATTATGCTTCCCTCCAGAGCTACTGCTCTCAGGACTGAAGGAAAATCAATTTTGTTTGCTCGGATTGGGATGGAAAATATGTAAAATATACTGGTATCCTTTGTAATTAAAACAGTAATTGGATATTGAATTTAAGGCAAATAATCTATTTTACTGCATTTCTCCATTTTTATTAGCCAGAAGTAACCTCAAGAGTCCTCTGTGTCAACCTGAACTGAGTTTTATTATATACAGTCAACAATCCTATGGGAGTATTTGTTGCTATACTGCATTATATTAGAATACTAAGATGATATGAAGGAAAACATTTTGGCTTAATAGTGTCACTAGCAAGCTGATTTAACACTGTACACTGAAGATTTTCTGCAGTACTGCATAGAGAACATTCATAGAATTAATTCTCACTACTGAATTCTGAAGCAGTGCAGTGCAGCAATTAATACATTGCATGGGATTTGTGTTGTATGTAAAAGTGTTTTAATCTGTTTTCTTTGGATTGCTCTGTAAGATGTGATGCTCTCAAATCTGACTTTTTCATAACATAGTTGAAAAAAACCCAATAGTTTTGGAAGAAGTTATAATATTTTTAACAGATACAGGGTTCTGGCCATAATATATCATACCTATAAATGATTTAGATCATTACTTGTGGGCCAATTCCATAGAAGCCAACAAAAATGAGTGGAAGGAATTTAAGTGCAACTCTATATATGAGAGACCAGTGATCTCAAAATAACTAGTTCAGCTTTGAAATAGGAAACACAGAAACCACATAAGAAAAGTGGTGCATGAATTCTTTCATTCTGCATTTAATACTCTCCATGTTTTTAAATGATATAAGAGTTTTTAGTGGAATATTTATTTTACTAAGATATTACGGCACAAATGAAAAACAAAAACAACCATAAGTTGTTAAAAGGATTATTAGATAGTCTTGGTGAATTATCATCAACAAGGTCCCCAGATAATATAGTAGCCAGTGTGATCAGTGCATGTGGGGAAAGGAGGAGAAAGGTAAAACAAGAAGCCCACCATCCTAAAAAATGAAAACAGAAATAGGAAGAAGGAAAAAAGACAGAAAAAAAAGATAGTCAAAAACAAAAAATAACATTGGTAAAGAAATCAATTGGGATTGGTTTGCAGGTTTGGTTCCAAAACGCAAGAGCCAAATTCAGAAGGAATCTTTTGCGACAGGAGAATGGGGGTGTTGATAAAGCTGATGGCACATCACTTCCGGCACCGCCCTCAGCAGACAGCGGCGCTCTCACTCCACCCGGCACTGCGACCACTTTAACAGACCTGACCAATCCCACTATCACTGTAGTATCATCAGTGACCTCTAACATGGACAGCCACGATTCCGCAAGCCCCTCACAAACTACCTTAACAAACATTTTTTAACATTTGATTTCAAAATTCTTATTCGTTACTTCTGCTTCCTCTTCTTCTTTCTCCATTATATGATTATAATTACTATTAATATTATTTGCAACATTTTTTAAAAAAATAAAACAACACCACAATATATTTGGGAAAAACAACTTGGTGTGTAGCACCCACAACCACTTGGCAAATGAGTTTGCAGTAATAGAATTCTATTATAATGCAACATGAACTTGTCTATAAATTGTTGTTGGATTTTTTTTAATCATTGCCTAATTAAAGGGAAGGTTTAAGTGCCTCTTAAAATTGTATGTTCCTTATTTCCAGAATTTACTGGGGGCAAAATGGTTAATATATTAATCAGAAAACTGTATTCCAAATAAATAGATCAGTGTTTGTTTTCTTCAAATGATTGGCATCTGAATCATATAGTTGAAAAACATATAGTTGTAAGGAAATCCCGCTGAGCAAAACTGACCAAGCTCTTTTGGTATCTGATGCAGAAAATCTAAAAATATTTAACACCATAAAATCTGTCACTTGAGGTAACTGAGTTCTTTTTCCATATCACATTATTCTACTCTTGAGTTCAGTGGACTATATTTCCAAATCAAGCTAGACTTATAATTTTAAAAGCAGGTTTTGACCAATTGCCAAATTTGGATCAGTAAGGATGTTTGTTCTAAGTCAGGTGATCTGTGTGACTTGCTTTCTTTATTCTATGGTGGTTCCCTGCAATTTGGAAGCTGTCTTTATGATATGTTTGCCATGTACAAATCCTACTCAATTTGCATTCTACCGTGTCATGATGTGACTTGGGTTGGCATGCCAAGCTAGTGGTAGTTGCTTTTGGCATCAAATTATATGACTGACCTGCCACTTACAAGGAACCAGCATAGCCTGAAGAAAAAAGTTGTAAAGAACACAAAATTCAAATAATATACACGTTGGGATATATAGAAGAAACCACTGAGTAGGAAGAGTCTAAAGAATCAAACTATCATGCGCTGAGGTCAGTTGTTATAATATTATTGCACATCAGTTACAGATGTGTGCTAAGACAGATGTTAGTATTCATCCTGAGACATGGCATACTACATGTCCTGTAGAGGAGTCTCACTCATATACAGGTCACCTAATTAAATCACATATGGGTTGAGTATTAACATAATTATGTCAGAGATATTTGTGGTCTGCCTAGCCCAGCTGTCTGTAACTGTTTTCTCAGTTAATTTTTAGATGCCAACATGCTCTGACCATGTTTAATCAACGTCAGTATTTCATACTGAAAGGCTACCCAGGAATGATTTGCATTTCAGATTTTTAATCCTCAATTTGCATTCAGATACTTACATTTTGTACTTTCTTTCATTTTTTATGCGTATAAAAAAGTTGTAAAAGTTTTGTTTTGGGACTAAGGTTTGCACAGTTTTTATTAGGCTTAGTATGGGTGGGGAAAAACAAGAGAGGGAGTAGTGTGCTCTGGAAATAATAGGTTTCAGCTCCAGAAACATGTGAATTCTTCATTTATCAACTGGCTTCTGTATGATGCTTTATGCTATAACGTTTAGAAGCCTCTTCAGATATATAAACACTGATAGCCTAAATATGAAATTCTGTTTTCTTTCTAGGCCATCAACATCCTCTAAAACAAAAGGGAATTTATTTCTGAAAATGTATTATATACAGGTAGTCCTCGACTTATGACCACAACTGAGCCCAACATTTCTTTTGTTAAGTGAGACATTTGTTAAGTGAGTTTTGTCCCACTTTATGACTTTTCTTGCCACAGTTGGTAAGTGAATCACTGCAATTGATAAGTTAGTAACCCGGTGGTTAAGTGAATCTGGTTTCCTCATCGACTACTTGTCAAAGGTCGCAAAATATGATCACATGACCCTGGAACACAGCAAAAGTCATAAATATGAACCTGCTGCCAAACATCTGAATTTTGATCACATGATCATGGGGATGCTATAAAGGTTGTAACTGTGAAAAATGGTCATAAGTCACTTTTTTCAGTGCCATTGTAACTTTGAACGATCACTAAACGAACTGTTGTAAGTCAAGGACTACTTGTATAAGAACTTGAGTGAGCCAGGAATTAACAGGTTTCATGTATCATGCTAAACATTGTTTAGTGCAGAAGTATCAAACTCAAGGCCCGCAGGCCAGATACAGCCTGCAGGGCCACCCTGGAAACAGTGAAGGACCGGCCCACGGTGCCTCTGCCAGTGAAAACGGGCTCCCGAGCTCTGTTTTAGGCTGTTGGAGCTGAAAATGAAGCTTGGGAGCCTGTTTTTGCTGGCAGAGTGCTCGGGCCACCACAGGCGCCGACATAAGTGATGTTGAGCTGGCCACGCCCACCCTGGCCATGCCCACCACAGCCCCCTGAGGTTAAACACAGTCCTGATGCAGCCCTCAATGAAATTGAATTTGACACCCCTGGTTTAGTGAATAAATCGTAACTTATTGGGTTTAAATTAGTTAAGTGATAACCTCTTCATTTACAAACTATTGCAGGGAACCCCACTTATCACATTAAGTCCAAATTAAACAGTATGGTTTAATGTGGTATAGGAACCCTATCACTTATTCCATGTTGGAGCTATATTATTTTTCAGGATTTGTAATACCCAAGCTATGTCTACGTACATATGATGAATAACATTTAGACTACATTAACTTTTCAGCTAACTTAGGCCATTTATGAATGTCAATCGTTAACTTTCTGTCCTGCAGGCTAGTAAATTGTGCTGGAAAATAGAACAGCCTCAGACAGTATGAATGTTGGTTATGTGTATCTAACAAAAACTTTTTTCTAAAACACATTGATCCTAGAAACATTTGCTGGGGGCTAATCCCTATTCAACTGAACAAACAAATATAGTTTCCAGCTTCATCTGGTTTGCAGTGGGACTGACAGCAAAACACTAACATACCCAAGATTAAATTAGATGGCAATCCTGTTGATTTAAAGGGAATAATAACTAAATGTCTACTCAATATTGTCCCATGGAAATAAAAAGGATTTCAAAGTACATAATTTTTGCTAGATATTATCAGTAGTTCGAGGCTAAAATTTTTGTCCTATTAAAATGGTAATGCTTTCTGCTCTATATTAATTATATCTAAACAAGAGAGTTTACTCTGAGCCGAGTGGCTTGGGAATTACAGCCATTACAGTATCTGTCTTGGATATTGTTTTTTCCTTTAATAGTGTAAGTGTAAAATCCAGCATGTGAATATTAAACACTTTTACATTTCAATAGGACAAGGTGGAGTACTATAAGTCTAGAAAAATAATCATAATCTTTACAAAATTACTAACCTTTGTCTTTAAAACATGAATTTCTATTATTAAAGTAACTGTTCAGATTTTCAATCATTTTCAGAAGAAGATGGAAATAGGCAAAATATAATTTCTTAAAATGTTTGAACAATTACTTAAATATATTTATTCTTGGATGTTTTGAACATACTTGCATTTTTTTCTAACATGGGTAAATGCTGGCCATTTTAATGTATTAACTTCAAAAGACAAGTTCAGCAAATATGTGAATAATACTGTGCTTCTGTCATATTGTAAGTCTGCCTGTTTTAACTCACTGGGAGCTTATTTCCAAGTAAATATATATATTGTACTGCGCTAGCTACATGAAACTTCACCTATGGTTAATTTGTGTGTATGAATTTATAATTAATACACAAAATAACACATACAGAGGTAGACATACTGCCTTAGCAGACTCACAGACACATTTGGTCATTCTAGCATATTTCAGTGGGGTTTAAAAAATGTAGTCTTAATGTGATTGAAAATCAGTCCCATTGAACCCAATGGAATTAATTTTTGATTAGACATTATTTGGATTGCCCTGTATACAAGTTTAATTCCGTGTTGGATGGTGACTGCTCCCCCTGCCCCCATTTTTTCATTAAAAAGGCAAGCAAAAGCTCTCTTCTCTTCCAATATGAGAAAACACTTTACATTAAAAACAAAATCCTTTTGAAAAATTAAATTCTCGGAAGCTGCCAAACTCAGAAGCCTTGTGGATGTATTGCTGATTGGAAATACCTTTCCTAGTTTACATTTGCAAGTGGTTCATTTTTTTTTTAATTTAAGCTAAAGTCTGAATGGTCTGGGCAGTGGTGAATGTTCATTTGTATCCTTTCTTCTGATAAAACACTAATTAAACAGGGGAGACTTTCCAAAAACTGTCAAAGTCATGTTTTGGATAGATTGTTAAGAATAACCTTTGCACAATGTTTTATATTTTATCCATCTTCTCTTTGTTCTCTTACCTTTTCCTTTCAATCATACCTCTCTCATTTTATTTAAAATCTTTTTTGATTATTTGAAAGTGGGGGAGCTTGATCTCCAATAATGAGTGGATACATACTGACAGTTCACTGCCCATATTAAAGTGCATTATTCTAACTTTTGCTCAGGGTTTTTAGAAAATTAGCACAGAAAAGTAGCTTATTTTTTAAAGAAAAAACAATGGAAGAGATGTTAACACTGTAATGGAGAAAATGTGTCTTTGTTGTTATATATTTAGCCAGTGTGGTCATGATCTTCTAGAAGGCTTAAGGCTGCTGACCTAAAGCACATTTAGAAGGAAGGAAGTTCAATTGACATGAGTGGAATTTACTTCCAAGTTGATATAGTTAGGATTGAGGTGCCAATCTTGGACTTTTCCTGTTACTATTACCTTATGGGCATTTACCACTAACCAGACCAAACAACCTTGGAAAGGCTGAGATCTTTATTAATACACTTTTACAGGTACAAAAATTGATACATATAAATTTTGTTCTTTGACAGAACAACTATATGGTACTATAGATCTACTTTATTAAGTAGACTTCTTATAACTCAGTTCTACAATGTGCCTTATGCTATAACTTGGGAGTAAGCTTGTGGAAAAAAAATCAGGATATATATGTGTTGTTTGTTAAATTAACTGTTTTAAACCCTTTTGACACCTCACTAGTTTTGTACTGTTTTACCTCTTATTTCTGAAACTCTTTTTATGGTGTAACCTGGTAGAGGGGACAAACATGTCATAGAAAGCAGTTGTGCACTCTTTCGGATATAGTTGATAAATTCAATAATCTTATATATTGAGCTTCGTGTTTATAGTACAGTTAAGTGGTCTAGCAAAGTTGTCCATGTTTTCTTTGTTTTATTGAAAAATGCATTGTATAGAAACTATTTCCCCTAAATATTTATGGACCAAACAATTGTGATATATCCTATTAAATTTGTGTGAATAAACCATTTTGAATCAAAGGAGTTTTATTTACCATCAGTTTTCTTTTTTAAAAATTTGAGTCTTTCCTGACTGTGGCAGTGTGTTGTGTTGCTTTACAGTATGTGTGAATTTGTGTGAAGTACTTAACACATTAATGGGAATCTTACAGCAATTACAAAATAAGATTACTTCTAGTTTTTGTTTAAGAACAATATACCTGATGTAATTTAAGCTTTCTATTTTTAAAAATTGAAAATAATGCTCCACTGATTGATATTACAACCCAATCTTAGGTTGCAGTGTTTAACAATATAGCTTTGACCCAATGAGCTCTAGTTGTATGTAAGGCCAATGAAAAGTTGGACAAGTTAATTGTAATTAATTTGAGTCCCATTGAACGCAAATTCAACTAGCTTGAGGTGGCTTAGAATGGGAGTTTCCTTCAAGTCATAGAGAGCACAATTTAAAATTTTAAACCAAATTAAGTCTCGTTAAGCGGAATGGGACTTAAATTAATATTGATTCAGTGCATTTCATTGCATTTAATGAGACTTAACAAACAACAGTTACTGGGTTGCACCTGTTTGTGTTTTAAGAACAGGTTGACATATTTCTTTTAAAATCATTAAAAAATAAAACCAATTCCAACCCCAATCAAATAAATCTAAAACCCAAAGCCCAGAGAATATAGGAATGGAAGTAGTAATTGCATGAAAAAATAATAAATAATTATGGTGAAATGCATCACAATTTAGTTGTTAGGTTTATTGAACACAATCTAAAAGTACAGACCCCTAAAAGCCAGGTTGCTCTGTAGTTTAATAAATTGTCACTATGATTTCTTTCAGGGAGAACAAATCTTGGGGCATTACAGCCAAACATCCCGACGTTTGAAAATTCCCTAAAGTATTAAAAGAAGGGGAAAGTTTGATCGGAAATCCACTGCAGTGAAGACAAAGACAATATTAGGTTATGATAAACCATACATTTAAAATTTATTGAGCCAAAAATAATTCTTTAAAGACAGACTCAATGTCATTTCCTGAATGTTAACACGACATATGTGATTTGATGGTGTCTAATTAAACACTTGGAGGCTGTGTGTGACATCAGAGCAACCTGGCAGAACTACCCAGTCCAATTTGAGAAGATTTTTCCTTTTTTATGAATCTATTTAAACTCACATTTGTCAAGCAAAAATACCTGTAAAATAAGATCTAAACCTGAATTCATTCATACTGCTTGCCAATGTGTATTAGTCATATATGTTCGATGGCATTTTTGGTAAATTTAGAGAAGTTTCTCATTTAAGATATTAGGGATCAACATTAGTATTATTTGTTTCTGACTTAAAATTTAAAGCAACCTGCATGCACTTTTCCATCTGTCACCTAGAGTGTACTTTTTCTGTATGATGCATTTCGCTTTGATGTTTCCTGTACAGTAGTTTCATTAATAAATATTTTACTCGATGCAAACTTAGTAACCCCAGACATAACTGCTGAAATTATTATTATTATTTTATTACAAAATCTTTTTTTTACAAAATCCATGCAGTAGATACATTCTGCACTTTTACAAAAGTTTTTGGAGCATATGAAACAAAAGAGGCTGTTCAGCAACATAAAATTACTTCCTTGATATCCTTCTGATTTCCTTTTCCCCCCTGCACAATTAATATAATTCATCTCAGTCACAAGAGCACGATCCAGGAAATTTTCAATTGGCATTTCATTTCTGACATCAAGTAAACTTTAGAATGTTTAAATTGGATTAAAATGTATTTTGATTGCTTAAATATTGAAAAAAGGCATTCCTGATCAACGGCTACTAGCTACCTGCACTCCTGTTAAAATATTTGATCCATTATTTGAATAAAACTTAAGCAAATCAATACTATGAATACTATGAATCATGTTAATTCTTAATAAGTTTACATATTCACTATGCAATGAAGAAAATCACTTAAGACTTTTTTTTAAATTAGTCTCAGCAACATTAATCATTGGTGAATTTCAGCTATCACAGTTATTATTTCTTTATGAATAAAAGCCTTGTAATCATTAAAAGGCTTAGTTTCCTGTGAAATATTAAAAGAACTATATTCCTGTCAAGCTGTACATCCAAAGCACATGTTAATTTGTTTAATAGGATTGCCAGCATAAGAAAAATAATTCTTTTCATTTAAAACATTTTTTCGTAAGTACAAATGAACCCTATGTAAACAATGTAACTTTTATGAATATGATCTGACATTAAAATATTTCATTTATGTGTGCATGCTGAGCATTTTGAATGTTTTCTTAAGCTCATTCATTTTTATAAATAATAGGAAACAAAACAACACATTGCTAAACAAGCCAGAACATAAATTGCATCCATAACACAATATTACATTTCTGATGGTCATAACATGCAAATTGTTTGCAAACATGTTGTCTATAAAAAACCTCTGGGAATTTAAAACAGACTTTGAAAACAATTGTATGAATATATATACACATTATACTATTTATATTTTTTTCTTCTTAACATCATTAAAAACTTCTGTTTCATAGAATTTTTGTAAACTGTTAGGGTAGGGGCTTCATATTGTTTATAATATTTTCTAAAATCCTAAATGTTGCTTTTATGATACTAATTAATTTATTCCCGTTGTCATATAACAGAGAGAAAGGGGTTGGTCTTGCTTTCTACTAGATAGATGCTTCAGATGCATGTTGCTATAAAGGAAACAGAAATCTAGCATTTTCTGCTTTTTTTAAAAAACCATGATATCATGGTGCCACTGTTTCCTCTAAATCTATTATGTTTAATCCCTTTATCTTAACATGCAGGAGTTTCCTTGTTAAGAATATAAATAAGGCTCTCTGGATTTTTAAAAAATCTAGTATTGATTATTATATTACTAAAGTTGAACCTTTGAACTCTTAAGTTATTTTGTGCAGTGGTGAGGTGGTAATGTATTCCAGTAATGAACTCCAAAGTAAAGAGGGTCTAGTAGCTACAGCTTTGAAGAGACGCCAATAAAGTGAATTCAGGTGGTTGCTTTTTTCTGCTTCAGGTTTGTCCAGTAACAGCAATAGAATTCTGGATATCAGTATGAAAAATTGCAGCAATTATGAATAGCTACCACTGACAATACAGTACTATGTCAATGACATTGTGAAAAGTTAATGTGTTAGGTACACTCGACCATCCAATAGTCTGTGGGTTTGGAATTTTTTTAAAGAGAGAGGCAGGGCAGATGAGATACTAAAACTTCTTGAGACTGAAGTGTCCTCATTTTGGTAATCCAAGGATCCTAGATGTGGATAGTTTTTGTAGACTGACCAATTAACCCTGGGAGATTGAGCAGAAATTTTAGGCTGTGCTCTATTACATTACACAAAGTGATCTCAATGGGATTTTGCCAGAAGATCTGAGGTAAGTGTTCCTTTGATATGGAGACATGCAAAGCATCACTCTGAAGAACTGAAGTAAAGTCACAATATAGTTTTATATTTGATACAACAGACTTTCCTATTACCTTAACTGTATCCTTGATTTATTCATATATTACATAATGCTCCCCGAGTTGATAATAGATGGCAAATACTAATTTTCTAAAACTTACAACACTGCCCTTAAGGGCTGAGAAAATATGGTATCTCTGAAACATACAATCTAGTTTAGATAAAACTGCCCCAGGTCATCTAAATGTCAATTATGCACAAATTTTTAATATGGAATAACAATGTATGAGAAATGGAGGTGATATCAATATGTTTATCATACATTACACAGAGTGATAATTTATCACTCAGTTGAATAGTACTCAAGGAGGGCAGATCCTTCTAGATCAGGGGTATCAAACTGACGGCTCGCAGGCCAAATGCGTCACACTCAGGCCACGCCCACCCCATCTCTCTAAATGGGAAAAACATCATGAAACGTCACATGATGGCAACATGACGAAGCGAATTTGACACCCATGTCCTAGATGGCATTATTATTTACTGTTGCGTGGTACAGACGTCATAGGCCTTGATTTTATTAGCTTTCACACCCCAAGGACTACTGATCATTGTTCAGACACTATTTTGGAGACTATCAATTTTTGAAGAGTGTTGATCATTTTAGCCACTGTTGCATATCAAACCTGTAGTGAATACATATTTAACATATAACAGTTACATAGTGACTTCTTTTAATTAGAAATTGCCCCTTAAGTGTTTTGTTTTAAAGCAACAATAAAAAAAAGTAAACTAAAAATGACGTTGAGTCAAGATACTAGATAAATGGATCAGTATTTGGAATTACATATTTTAAACAATAAATTTATTTATATATATTTATTATATTTACTTTAAAATATCAGTATTCCTTAACCAGATACTTTATTTATTAAGTCTTACTCCCTGTATACATTAAAAAGAAGGAATTTATTTAAATGGGTAAGAATTTAGGTTTGTGTTAGACTGAACAATAGCCTAAGAATTTATTTTGTTCTAAACCTATATGACTATTGTAGGTACTTCTGTAGTACTTTCAGAAATTGGGATGATCTAGGAACATACTGCCTTTGTACAACAGCATCACTCATCCCAAAATCTGAAGAGTGGTAACTTAGAACCATAAGACTGTATAGAAGAATATCAGAAAGATCCTATTGGATGAAAGAAATACTAGTTAGCCAGATTTGTTTTCTTTAGTGGTTGAGGGGATACTTCTGGGAATATTATCAACGAGTGGGAGAAATTATTCTTTCAGATTCTTTGCTTCCATGCAAATACATTCAGTGGAAAGTCAATTTATCAATCACAATAAAAAACCACAAGGAGTATATACTGTAATATTTTTTGTTACAATGTATTCATTTATGTTGCTTAATGTTAGTGTTCACTGACATTATAAGACCATAAAAGATAGTGGACATGAAAGAGCACTATTACAAATCTTTCTTTTAATTGGTAGATTAAATAAATAAAGTGCTAACTATTTTCTGGAGACCTAATTTTGATAAGTGATACTCATCACTTATTGCATTCACACATGTTGCTGATCCAGAATGTATTGTACAGGTATATTTATTAATCCAGCCATTTGATTTAGAAACAGTTTATGACTTAGAGTAGTGCCTTGACAGCCAATTCTTTACCCTGCAATCCTAACTGTATTCATCTGAGAGAAAGTTCTATGAATTCTCTGGGACTTAATATTTAAATATCATAAGATCATAATGTTAACCTCTTATTTAAATACTCAAAAGTTACAATATATTAAAAAGTGGAAATTTCAGTTGTAATTTTAAAGTAAAATTATTAATCAGAGAAAATTTTGCCAAGTGTCCTGAAAGTATATTTCTATCTTTTCTCTGGGAGCTCAACGGAGTATACAACGGAGTTATTTTTTTACCTACAATAGTCCACTTATGGAAGTTGGCTAAGAGATAATGAGCAGTCCAAAGACATCTGGTGGGCTTTGTGTTGATAAATGATTTGTACCTGGGTTTCTCCAATTCTAGTCCAACATTTTCAGCACTACAGTATACTCACTTTCAGGGCAAGGCAAGCTTTAAAAATCTGTTCTTAAAAAAAAGGCAAAACAATATTTTTAACAAAATATATTACATGAAAATTATTTTGTCAACTTCAGTTGGGAAACTGGGTGAAAGAACAGGTTGAACATATAAGAATGTTGTCTTATATTGTTTTATTCTCTTCTATCTAAATTTAAATTTACTTGGGTACAGGGAAATAATTAACTCAGAAGCAAACAAGGATAAAATATATGATACAGTGGCTAGAAGCATCATCAAATTTCAGCTCATGGTAGAATCATGAGAAAACATCCTCATGTTTTAAGGAATAAGGAAGTGAAATCATTACTGTGTGTTGCCTTCAGTATTCTTGACACTGAATCCAAAATTTCAAGCAAGTGCTTTTTCAGCCTAATTGTAAATGACAAGAATTGAATTTGAAGCTTTTGGTATGCAAAGCACATGTTATATAATGGAAGGATAGCTTTCTGTTTTGGACTCGAACTTCTGGTAATTATAAGAAGTTTTATGAGAGCCAGCCTGGTGTAATGATTGAGCTGATTTAGAAACTAGGAGACTGCAAGTTCTCTACTTTAGAAATGAATGCCAGCTGGTTTGGGCCAGTTCCACTCTCTCAGCCCAACCTACCTCACAGGGTTGTTGTTGTGTGGAAAATAGGAGGTGGAAGGAGTATTTAGATATGTTTACCGCCTTGAGATACTTATAAAGTGATAAAGGTGGGATAAAAATCTAATAAATTAAATATAGTCCAACATATCTGAAGAAGTATCAGGTTGAGAAAAGCTGCCACAACTGTCTATGAAACTATATGCATACTACCTCTCTCCATTCTTTCATGCTATAATCTAATGTGATGGCAATATTCTATTTTTCTACTAGCATCAAGTCCTAATTACCTATTTTCCAAATCCAGCAAGAGTCACATTACTGAATGATCATAAGATCGATCAGAGTCAACAAATGTTCTTATAGTCAAATGTATACTGAAAAATAGTGCACCGGCCGATTAATTTTCATGTATTCACTTTCATGTTGCAGAAACATCATGAATATACAAAACATTTTCACATTATAGGAATTTTGGGAATGAATTCTCAAAAAGGAGATGTATCACTGGGGAAATATAAGAACAACTGATGACAGATACTTATACACATAAAAAGTGCATGTAATAATTATTCATACAATTGAAGAAATCAATATTGTAATTTAGATATCATACATCTTACTATAGTGAGGAAGATGGTGACCAAGTGATCAGCTTCCCTTCCCATTGAAAATAAACTGGGACTGGATGATTGTTCAATCTGAAGATGCTATTAAGTACATCAAATTTACATTGTAGTAACTAATACTTCAAATGAGCCAAGTAGAAGCCACTGTTTTAATCTACTTCAGTTACTGCAACCTGCTCTCATATCATCTAAACACTTGGAAAACATTCGTTTGTTTTATTTGTTTGGAAGCTACGGAAGCCCTGATTTGGCAACATTTCCTTTTCTTGCTGAGATTGTGCCTTTTCATTTATGAACTGCATCTGAAATTTGGGCCTTCTAATTCCTTTCTCTAATGCACTTTCTACTCTTATCTCCAGTTTTCTCAGTCTGTTTACTTCCTTTAACATTTCTAAATATTCAGTACTTGGCTGATTGTACATTTCTTTTCCTTTACCAAGCCTCTTTTTTCAACAGTAACAATCTCATGTTCTTCACTGATTCCCTCAAACAGCATGGGCCTCACATTGTTTTCTTAAGGCAGCTTTGCTTTGCTCTGGAATTTGGCAGTAATTTCTGTTTACAGTATTGTTTTGTCTTCTTTTTTTTCTTTGTTAATTATCTTTTATATATTTCCTCTGTTGTTTTAAAATTTATTTAGCCCTTTTTAAAACACTTTTCCCCTCAGATTTTATTGTTTGCTCTGATTCCTGTCCCATCTTTTTTTCTTCAATTTTTTCTGTCAGGGATATTTTTTTCTTCTGAAATTCATATTCCATCAGCTAAGTTGTGATATTTCTTTTTAGGAATTCCTATCAGCAACAGCAACAGTTGAATGTTTAATAAGCAGAAGAAACAAGAAGGGAAGACAAGTATTTTCTGTTTTAAATGCCAAGTAAAACCTCAAGTAAAGCAGAATGAAAAAACATGGGCTCTAAAATGAAGGAGGAAAACAGTGTAGATAAAGGCCTTGTCAGGCATTTGTGTTCACATAGGCTGGATTTACACGTTATACTAGACCACTGTTCAACACTGCCTTTTTGACTGTGCCACAACTGGAAGGGTGTACACTTCAAACCAAGTCATAAGCCATGGTTTATGAACTAAAATGTTAACAATATTATGGCTTAGTATGGATGCATTTGTGTTAGAGCCCTGTGAAATTGGGATTTAGCATTTTGGGTGAGGGAAAAATCTCCTTAGTTCAGATTTCTACTTCCAGAGTAAAAAAAGGGTGGGGTGGGAGCAAACTGGCTAGGATCTTGGCCTTTGTCCATAACTGTAATCAAGAAAATACCATAAAAGAGGATAGGTAATTCTCCTTTCTGGGTGCTCTTGGGGTTATTTTTAGGGTTGGGTCCCACATATAGATGCATCACTGGATATCTTAGAAAATGATGATTTAACTGAAACCACAGCTGGTTGTTTGAACTTTGCTTAGTTGAAAAGTATTACATTAGACAATTTATGACCGATTCATCGTACTTAAATCCACAGTGGCCTGTTTGACAGGTTTATTTATCTAGTCACATCATCATTGAGAACTGCATTACTTCTTTCCAAACGTGTATTAGGATGAGAAGCTGGGAATGAGGTGATTTACTTTGTTAAAAACAGAGGCAATTGCCCTCAACAACTTTGCTTCATAAAACATCTGATCTCCAGTATAAGAAACCTGTTGGAAATAAAGACAGATTAGGAAATCCCTTTTGTGGGGAAGAGATTACTTTGGCAAAGGAATGCATGAACCGTTAGCAGATAAAAAAATTGCCTGTTTGCTTATAGCAATGCTGCAGCACTGCTTTCAAGGCTTATTGTTTTCAATGAAACAAAACATCCCTGCTCTGAAAATATTTTCTGTTGTGTACTTTTCTTGCTTGTACATTTCCAATATTGCATAGACTTGTACAGCCATGGAATATTCAGGCATTTGCCCACACATAGCATTTTCCAGCATTTTTGTGTCTCTAATCCATTAATCAGCTAAAGTAAATCGGGGATGGTTCAAGAGGAAATGCAATGAGTGGAAAGTGCCATGTTTATCATCTCTCTCAAAGAGTCAGAAATGAAACCAGAGCCACAGGTCAGGGGAGATAATTATTATTTTATAGCACCACCACACACCTGCTTATGTGAGGCACTTGACTTTTGCCCACTGGCTGGTGGAATGTCTTCTATCTGGCTGCCCAACTGTATTAATGGTGCTTTAGGATTGTCAGAGTTATTGTTTCCAAATTGCTCTGGGTTAGATTATTTTGGAGAATTAACAAGATGGTTTGTGTCACATTGAGGATGACCTCAAGGCCTGTTGTGTGACAGGTTGAATGTATTTTGTAGTTGAAATAACGATACACCTCAATAGAATTTCTATGCTGTTGTCATATCTTTCTAAGGTTAACAATAAGGGGAACATTTTCAAATTGATTTTAAACTATTTCACTCCGCTTGATAGATCAGAATGATAGTGGTATGGAAATGCCTTTCATTAGCAATATCTGACACCATGCTCATTTTTTTGAAAAGTTGATGTGCCATCAGGATTAGAGTCTGAGGCAGCTGTTCAGGCTGCCAATCAAAAGAATGAACAGGAGAATTCCCAAAAGCAACAAGACTCATTTGCTAAATGTTGAAATAAATTAAGTAATACACATTACTATAGTTCAAACCATCCTTTCTTAATCTTTATTGCAGCAACATGAGAACAAAATACTGATGAGCACCAAGTTAGGGATAGTTGATTTATAAGGTTTAAGGTGCATCACTGAAAATAGTGGTAATGCCCATTTAGAAGACAGTCTTTTTTGCATCACATATTTTCTCTTTATTGCCAGGGCTGACCTAAAATATTTTGTTGGCCAAGATGAAAGAAGTAAATAACAAGATTCATCACATTTAATATGTATAGAAAGCAAAATAAGCAGTAACTGAAATATTTCTTTTTCCACCACTTAAGAAAATAGCACTATAGGGTGTATTATATGTAATGAAGAGGTCTGTCCTCAATTTCCTTACTGTGTCCAAATATGTATCTGTCTCCAGAAACAAATTCTTTACTCTTAATAGTAGGGTTACCCCGATATCTTTTAATGACTATTTTTAAGTCCTGTTGGAGGAAAAAGAAGGAAGTAGAAGTGAAATGTTGAAATGTAGAGCAACATAAGCTTTTGTAGGGAAGCAGAATCTAACACTAAATGAAAGCAGCAACAACATGCAGAAAATTCATTTAGAAAGGTTATAATTTCACTTAATTATAATTTGAAAGAAGAATTGAAAAACTGGACAACTTCTCTTTCCTGCTTAATATTGTAACTGATGGATAGTAATCTTGAAAAAGTATTGCTGTTACAGTTCTAGTTCCTCTTTTAGAATAACACAAAGGCAACTTTACGTTTTTATTACGTGAAAAGCATAATCTCCTGTTACAGGTAGTCCACACTTGACATTAATTGTGAGTGGAATTTCTGTTGCTAAGTGATGTGGTTGTAAATGTCACATGATCACATCATTTTGTGCTGACAATCTTTGACAGTTCTCTTGATGTAATTAAGTGAGAATCATGAATCATTAAGCAAGGAGTTCCTCACAACTTCCTGCCACCTTCCAATAACCAAAGTCAGTGCAGAAGCTGGCAGGAAATTGCAAGTCCTAGATGGTTCACAAGCAGCTAGCAGGCAGATTAGTGGTTGCTGTAGGAGGGGGAGAGTGCACAGGTGACTGCGGCAGCATGTATTGGTGATTTGGGGCTTAGGAGTGGCTACTACCCATTGGCTTTGCTTGTGAGAAGTTGTCAGGGAAGGTTGCAAATGGTGATCACATGACTGCAGAGTGTTACAGTTGTCATAAGTGCAAACTGGTTGTCAAACTCCTAGATCGCAATGAAATGACTGTGGAGATGGTGCAAGGACCAGCAATTAATTCAGTACTGTTGAAACTTCGAACATTCGCTGAATAAGTAGTAGGTAAGCGAAGACTACCTATATATTATTTTGCATTGGGACCAGTTGTTTAATATGAAGTATAGCTGATGATAAGCAAGTGTTTTAAAAGATATATTTTGGAATTGGATGCCAGGCCCTGCCAAATACAGCTAGTAGTTAAACCTATGGAAATGTAATAGAAATTCCTATCGCTAAATGCAACATCAGGAAACATGTGGTTCCTTTAAGGTACTGCTAACCGCTATAGCATGCATTCCAACACCAGATCTGAAACACCTTTCCCATTTCAGATGCAAATACTGCACACCTCTAGTTATGTTCAGTGTATCAAACACAGAGCTTAAGGTCATCTTCCTTAAAGCTAGTAAGGAAATTTTCCAGCCATCATGCTGAAGGGGTACATCATGTAGAGGCCTGCTCCATTTAGGATTAGCTTTAATTTTATTTTAAAAGTTG
>JANHFM010003174.1:100722-102099 GCA_032468115.1 Grayia smithii
CAGCCATACCAGTAGCTTGCTGAAATACAAGTCTATTCTTGTTTGAAAACATAAAATATCCAAGGAATGCTTCAGGGTAATGAATTGTGGCCTCCGCAGTCCATATTTCATTTCTCACCCTGTGACTGATTAAGGTGACGCTTGGTGCAAGCCAAACTCACATTATTATCAATTGTTAGGCGATGTTAAAACTTAACTAGTAAACTCTACGTTCTGCTTGTCTTTGGTCCAGAGGAATTGTTACAGATGGTGCAATTCCTAGGCTAAGAATATAATGTGTATTGTTAGTTAACTAAAGCTATGTTTTGTTCAGTCTAGAGAACATACATGATTATTTTATGCATAGATTTTACCAGGGAAGTCTCACAATGACAGAGTATAAGAAAAAGGGTTTTTAAAAACGCTCTTATGTTGTAAGTCAAAAAAATCAAGTCATAACCAGAATTAGCAAAACTGTCAAAATTAATGTAGGCAGACAGCATCCTGCCTCTGTTCTGTACTGCCCAATGCTTCACAAAATTGTACCACCAAAATTTAGTGGCAAACTGTTGAATAACAGTAATGCAATTTGCAGCCAATTTTTTTATTTGGAAATAGAGTAGGAGTGTTACGTTGAATTAAAGATTCTATAAAAACATTATTCTGAAAAAACTGGAAAAAAGGTAAAAATCCTGACTCTTCTGATGAGGTCACATCATCATCACCATTAACTATTGTAGACCTTGGCAGACAAAATAATAATTTTAAAAAAATATTAAAAATTTGGCTTAAAAAAGATTACCGATTCTATCCTAAAGGAATGTGTTTTAAGGTTAACATTTTTTATTTCTTTCTGTGATGTTCATTTTGCAAAGTTTTTTTCAGCACCTACCTAAGCAGATGCAATGTGATACAAATTCCTATGGTTTGCAGCATTCTCTACCCATTTTAGACACAACAGTCCACAAAGTGACAAACTATATAAAACTTCAGGTGAAGAAGACTGCTTTGGATAAGCAACAATGGCACACATAATATTAACATAAAAGCAACATCAAGATTATCAAAGAATTCTACCCATTTGCAAGAGCACATACTTTGTATCATAAAATTCATATTCTTATGGCACAATGAAAAATAAACCTATTTCATCTGATCATGAAATAAAATGCATAAATTGTACTATGCTGGAATTTTCTAGGAAGGATTATGCATCGAAGAACAGACACTGATTTCGAAAGACTGGCTTGAACCTAGGGTGCATAAAAATCAATGGTTTTATTTTATTTTTTTAAAAAATAGGATTTTTAAAATTTAAATCGGATTTTTTTTATTTTTATCAAATTTATTTTAATAAAATGCTTTTGGAGTAAAAATCTATCTAAAGATAGTTTTCTA
>JANHFM010003174.1:124121-135852 GCA_032468115.1 Grayia smithii
TTCCTTTCCTTTCCTTTCCTTTCCTTTCCTCTCCTCTCCTCTCCTCTCCTTTCCCCTCCCCACCCCTCCCCTCCTCCTGCCTCAGAGGGGCATTTTCTTCTTTTGATCATGCTTGCTATGCTGTGCTAGCTGTTCTCAGAATCAGTGGGTCAAATAAACAGTGGGCCCTGAAAGAGAGAGGACACCATCTTAATTGCCTAACAAACTGTCACTTCTTCTAGCTCTGACTCCCTTTTTTCCTCAGGAAAGGAAGCAGGAAACTAGAAACAGCCCAAGAGGCAAATGTTAAATGAATTGAGGCTCCTTGGCATGCTAGAAAGGTACATTAGAGGGTCTTTCTTTGCTTCAATCTCTAGAAATCTTACTCCTTTTTCACCTTGTCCCCTGCCTTCTTGTTTCCAGAGTCTACCACCATTTTCTCATAGAGAGCAGAGAAAGCATATGCACCAGCAGCGGTTTTCCACGTTCTGGGACCTAGTTTAAATTTGTGTTGGTTGTTTCAATTTTCTTCATAGGTATTATAAAACAGTACAGGACCTCTAAGATAGACCAGAGGTTTTTTTTTTTTTAAATTGGGGAAACTGTCAAAGAAAAATCCTGGAAATTAATCTGCAAAATGGAGGGCACTGAGAGAGAACATCCCCAACTATTTCTTTTGTATCTTAGAAATATTGCTCTGGATCCCCTCACTTCATTTAAGTGAGATTTTCTTCCCTTAGTCTCTCATGGAACTCTGTTAAATTTTCACAAAAAAACCTAGAGTTCTGTGGAATACAGTTTGAAAAACTCTGTGATAGGCTAGTGGGCAGACCTGAAGTAAATATGGGTATAAAGCTTGTAGATAGAAAGTTGAATTCTTTAGCTCTGTTGTACAGGGAATGTGGGAGGAAAATATAAAATATAAGCCATTGCCTCAGGGTTGGTCTTAGAAACAATACATTGCCAGAGTCACTTGGAATCAACATAAATGGGAAAGCAACAATAAATATTGAGCAATAAAAAAGTTAGGAACGTTTCAGGCAAGGCTAAATTCTATAAACATGTAGCTACTTTTGCTTGTCCAGGCACTTTTATTTACCTGTACAGCAGCCTAAGTGTCACATGAGGAAACAAATTTTAAATTTTGAGAGACTTTCAAAAGTAAGTTGTATTAGAAGCCAACTGGGTGACTTCGAGCCAATCACTTCCTCTCAGTCCTAAGAAGGAGAAAATGACAAACCACTTTTGAAAAATCTTGCCAAGAAAACCGTAGGGACTTGTCCAGGCGGACTCTGAGAATCAGACACAACTGAACAGAAAAAAAACAGAATATACCCACCCTCCCAAAAATGCTTTAAAAATTCCTAGAGAAATGTCTAAATGCTTGGATATATAATATATGGATGATATGATTTCCGCAAAATCCTTAACTTTATAGTGTAAATCTTGACAGACTACTATATGTAGGAATATGCCAAAAGGAAAATAGATGCATAGGCAATGGCAGAAAAGACTCCAAAATCCATAGAGGCAATTTACAAAATACTTGCCAGCTTCTGAATTTTCTGGAAGGCTTTTTCAGGCAAAATGGTTTGAAGTCAGAAAAAATAGATGGGAGGGAAGAACATATCTGATCATTGAGCCACATTTGCAATCAGTTATTTCTTTCTAGCAGAGCATCTCCAGATGAACTTCTATCTGGTATAGATAGATAGGTGTTTGCTTGCACTACATATTCTTAAGACCTGCTAGGAAGAAGAAATAAACAGGTGTTATAGTATTGTTACTATATATGGATTCCATCTCATGAGAATTATTCAGATCCCTTCTCAACAGAAATCAGGCAGACCCTCAACAAAATTGGAGATTATTTAAAGTAGCATAATAAAGCCAATCTTGTAAAACTAGATGTTTAAGTTAACATGTTAAAGACAATTCTATAACACTGGATATTTAAGTTAACATAATCAAAGCCAATTCTAGTGATCTTAGGGAGTGTTCCCTCAATCAACAGAGTATCACAAATGTGATTCAAAGTGTTCCTCCTCCTCCCATGTATGATCTTGGGTCTCAAATACCTACATCTATAATTTTTGAAGTTGTGTAACAACAATTCAAGTTGTGCTGTCCATGAGAAAACAAATTTCAAATCTATGGAGGCTGACTGAAATGTTATGAAATAGTCATTAATCATTTGAGGTGCTACAGATTCTTCATTAGGCATGATAATGAAAGAAGATATTGAGGACTACTTAGACATAGCAAGGTTATGGCAGTCTGAAAAGAATGTAGATAATTTGCTGCTGTTTCATGACATGCAGAATCAAGTCCCTAAATCTAATTTAAGGAAAGTGGTGGCTCAGTGGCTAAGATGCTGAGCTTGTCAACCAAAAGGTTGGCAGTTTAGCGGTTCAAATCCCTAGTGCCGCGTAATGGGGTGAGCTCCCGTTACTTGTCCCAGCTTCCGCTGACCTAGCAGTTTGAAAGCAGGTAAAAAATGCAAGTAGAAAAATAAGGACCACCTTTGGTGGGAAGGTAATAGTGTTCCATGTGTCTTTGGCGTTTAGTCATGCCAGCCACATGATCATGGAGACATCTTCGGAGAGCGGTGGCTCTTCGGCTTTGAAACGGAGATGAGCACCGCCCCTGGAGTCGGGAATGACTAGCACATATGTGTGAGGTGAAACTTTACCTTTACCTTTAGATCTAATTTATGGTAAGAATAGTTATCTTTGTGAGGAAAAAAGAAAGTCACACAAAAGTTCTTGAGCTCCCTGTAAATGAATGCATGATCATTACAGTGATGTATAAAGAAAAATCCAACTGTAAATGAAGCAACTTGGATTAATATTTTCCAGGCAGAATATAAATATAAGCAACTCTATAAAGAAGGATCTTTTGAGAGCTTTGAAGTTGTAGGGCTCATTTTCCCTCAGGCCATGTAAGTGTGATTAGGCAAAAGAAATCTCTGAACTTAACCCCATACTTGTGGCAGTTACTCTTTGGCGAATACCTTACAATCAAATTATTCAAGAAATTCAAAGTTTACTTTCCAGAAGCTGTTAGAATACAGCACATACACTTAACAAATTTTAAATGAATGTCGATGGAGATTCTCAGTCATCCAGGTTATGGTTGTCCCAAGGGTGCTTTTTTCAAGAGGCAACTGGACTTTCTTGTTTTTCTTTGAAGACGTTTCGCTTCGTATCCAAGAAGCTTCTTCAGTCTGACTGAATGGTGGGGAGCGGATCCCACAGTTCCCTACCATCCAGGGACAAACTTTAGATAGCATTAGATAGATTAATACTATTAACTTAAGATAGTATTAGATTTAGATAGTATTCTCTTTTGACTGGAATATATAGTATTTGAGGAATGGCATCACATCTTTGTCCCATAGCAAGATTCGATGTCTGTTCCTGCTGTTTAATACATACATACATACATACATACAGGGGTGGGTTCTACTTACCTTTGCTACCGGTTCTCATGGTGCATGTGCTTTGCGCGTGATTGGAGCGTGCGGAGCGTGCGTTCGGCAATGGCACATGCTTTGCGCACGCGTGCACCAAACACACACTCCCCTGCATGCGCAGAAGCTTTTTTTGCCGAAAAAAACTCAAAAAAAGCTTCCTGCGCATGCGTGTGAGCGCGCTCTGTGCACTCCGTGCAGAGACCGGTAAGTACAGGCGCATGGGTGGGGCCAGCTCCCTGGTCGCGTAGAACCGGTTCGGTGATGTCACAGCGTCACTGCTACCGGATCGCGCGAACCGTCCCAAACCGGGAGCAACCCACCACTGATACTTACATACATACAAACGTACATACATACATACATACATATGTGCACGCGCACACACACACACACACACATATCAGATGCTGCTGCATGTTAATATGCTGAATGATTTTGGGAGTTCTTTTTCTAATGATCTAACCTTCCAAAAATAATTTATGTAATAATACTATAGTAGGATAAAAACAAGAGGTTACAAATGGCTGATCTGATTGAGATTTAAATATTTTTTTTCCAATTTGGCTGGATGCTAATATCAATAAAATCAATAACCACATAACATTATTTCAGAGGTGAAATTTTGGATGCTTAACTCTAACTTTATCCTCCTTCCTATATAAATGTTCTACCTGGACAGTTATAAATCAATAATGATGATGATGATAAAGGCAGGTAACCTGATGACTTTCTTATGTTTGGGACTCCAATCTCTATCAGCATTCAATATAATCAATAGCCAGGGACGATATAAAGTATGCTCCAAAACTTCTGGTGGGTGCCAGATTGCCTCCCTCTAGATATTTTAAAGATTTTAAAAACTAAACCATTTTTAATTGTCTGCTATAAATTGCATATGGAGGTAGGCATTGGTACTATACTGATGTTCAGCTGCTTGAGTGAAGGCAAACAATGAGGAAGAGATGTATGGTAATGTTATGGATATCCCCGGTTGCCTACAGAGTTTTATTTCCATTTCAGGGACTGTAAGTAGAAATGTCTTCAGGACTGTCAGTCAATTCAGCAAGACTGGGAATAGAGCCAGCAGAAGCAAGAATGCTGGCAGTCTGTTCTCCTGTATCTGCATCTTTTCCCTGTGTTAGTGAGCAGGTATTGTGCCAGCATAGAGCAGTTTTCTGTTTTGCTTTTCCATTTGAAACTGTCCTAGGCGGTTTGCAAAGACAAAATAGAGCTTCATGTGTTTGCATTACCGGTAAGTTTTATCCAGCAGTTGCAGCATGTGCAGGAGTTATAAACATACTGTTAACTGGTACAGTTATAAAGAAATGAGAATTTAAAAAATAAAGGAGAGAGAAAATGCCATTTTTTTTGTATTGCTGCCATCTACAGAAGTTTGTCTAACAACTAGAATCCTTTCACTGTCACATTGTCATACAGTTTAAATAGGAATTTCATTTTCTAAAAAGAATGAAAATAAATGAACTACAAGAGGGTATCCTTTTAAGTGGTGTCCTTATTAATAAGGACACTATATAACAGTGTCAAACTAATAGTATATTCTTCTGAACCCCTTATGTTTTTTTAATGGAAAATATTGCTGGTAAATTAGCATGTAATTTAATGTAGCAATAATACTTCTAATTAAGCGATTTTATGTAATTAGGGGATGTACTTCAGGAAGCAAGGGCAGTAGGTTGAGTGGAGAGGAAACAGAAGCAATAAGGTAGACAGAGGAGAGGAAAAGATGCTGCAGAAAAGCACAAAACTACAATGAGCAAGAACCATGTTGATGCTTGAACCTGTAATGGGAGGACTGAATCAATACAATTGCAAACTATCATCTATTTATCTGTCTATCTATCTATCTATCTATCTATCTATCTATCTATCTATCTATCTATCTATCTAATCTAGATATCTAATCTATAGCTATTTAGCTATCTACTGAGTATATGTCCACCTATCTTTTCTAATAATTCTAGACAGCACACAACAATTCATAAAAACAGCTAAAAACGAAGATAATAATGATATTTAGAAGAAATATTAGACATGGAAGTTCCAAGCAAAAGGTTTTGAATTCTGGAGGTTAAAACAGCAGTTTTAACAGCTGAGTCTTTTGTATATGCTTGTTCCTTTAGTACAGTTGGATATTTTGTTACCTGGGGAGGAACCCCAAAATAGATCTTTCTCCCACTTGCATCGAAGATTACAATATCCCAAACTAACTAAGTTATTTTGACATCCTACAAAGGTTCCTACAAAGGCATCCTACTAGTTACAAAATAAATAAGTAGCATTTTTTTCAGTAATTAATGATATGCCAAATACACTGCCTGAGGAACATACCACACTTTGCCTAATGTTAGAACCAGTGTTTCTCCTGATGATGTTTAAATGGTCACTCTATTTATCATTTCATAAATTTTAGAGTGGCTTACAGAAATTTCAAGTAATGGACAGTTTTCCATCTTTTAAAAGAATAATTAGACAGCCCTGGTACTGAATGTGTTTTTCTTATATTTAAGTGAAGATGGCAGCTCCTGCCATTGCTGTAAGTAGGGAGTCAAGCTGAAGTGCACAATGATCGCCAAGCTAATCTGAATCTTTTCTCATCATCTTTTTTCACTGAAAGTATTTTTTGCCAGTGACCATATACTGTATTGACAAAGATAGTAGCATTCTTCTTCTAAGAATGAGGTGGACCCATAGAGCAGGCTAATGTGGTCCTACTTCCTTGATGCAGAAAATTTAGAGCTAGAGTCCATAGTAAGCTTTTTGGGAAGATCTTCAGCAAAGAAGAGCCAACCTCATCTTTAGGAAAGGGTGTCTTGTCCCAAGCTATCAAAAACACCAAGAAGATTGATTACAAAACCGTACTTTGGGTTTGTACATTTCCAAGTAAAGGCAAGGAGGACATGAAAGTGCAAGCATGGAACAACAAAGTCACAGTCTCTAGTGAGCTTGTCTGCAAAGATCCAAGAGGCTGGAATTCAAATGTGGAAAGCAAAAGCATGGTCAGGTTATGATCTAGAAGTCCAAGAGTCCATATGTAGATCATCAGTTGCTCTGTGTTTGAAGGGGCAGAGTTTCTACAGGCAACAGGTTCAAGAGACAAATGTACAGAGTTCTAGTAAGCAGAGAAGTTCTTTCCAAAAAGAGAGTGCCTGCAACCATAGTTATTAAATAGTACCTGCCGTGGGTGTGGGCAAACAAGGATGGGAATGCCCTTGAAAGCAAGTTTCGTAAGCCTTTGCTCTGCTTAGAATGCACAATATGCGTTAGAGCTGTGAAGAAGTCTTGAATTAGCCTCAGAGGTAGGCTTCACATGGTGTGGACCATTCAAGTGAACCAATTGTTAAAATTCTGCCCAGTTTGGCGAACCAGCTAATCCCATCACTGGCTGGCCCTGCCCCCGCCCATTTTTTGGCCTGATTTTTGGCCATTTTCTGGGCTGTTTTTCGGGCTGTTTTGGGCCATGTTCTGGACCGTTTTTCAGGCATTTTCAGGCCGTTTTTCCAAAATGCCCCCAAAATATCTGAAATGACCAAAAAACCATCTGAAAACGGCCAAAAAATGGCCTGAAAACCAGCCTGAAGAACAGGCTGAACTGGGATTAGCCCGAACTGGTCCAAATCAGCTGAATCCCACCTCTGCCTTTGAGGCGAGTGTCTGGGAGGCAGGGCTGGGTGTGATGAGTGATGTCAAGTTGGCCACGATCACCCAGTCACATGACCACCCGGCCACGCCTACCCAGCCAGTCATTAGGGCAGAGGACTGGTTGTTAAATTATTTGAATCCCACCACCTTATCATCCTTATCATCATCCTTATCACATGATGTGTCAAGTTCCCCAGCTCTGTCAAGCTTAGGTTGGTGGGCTGTTCCTGAGGTTGACTTTTATCTGGTGGTGTTCTGGTGCCTCAAAAGGTGTCATCCTTTAGCTGAGACCCTTCTGAACCCAAGCTGGCAGTGACGTTTTGTATCTCAATTGTAGCTAGAGATACAGCCACCAATCTATGATTATTCCCTGCTCCTTTAATTCTTGGTTGGATTTTAATTTCCCCCCTCTATCCAAAATTTCATTATATTTTACTATTTTACCCATGTCTAATGTATTAGGGTGAATTGTTGCCTCCATAGTGGTTAGCCAGCCTGATATTTTAAAGAAATGCTTCTTCTTGATTCCCTCCCAAGTTTGTATCAACAAATCTCGCAATGTATGTCTATAAAAATATGAATGTTTCTTGTTTCTGGCGTTCCATATGAAAGCATGCCACCCCATCTGGAGATCGTGTCCTTCCAGTGTTAAAATTCTCTTGTTCTTTAAATTTATCCATTCCCTGACCCAAACCAAACTTGCTGCTTTATAATAATTCTCCAACGCAGGGAGTCCAAAGTCACCTCTACTTTTACTATCCTGAAGTGATGTTAATTTTTCCTCGCCTTTTTTCCTGCCCATACAAACTTCATAGTCATATTATTTAATTCTTTAAAAAAAATATTGTCTAGTTTTATGGGAATCGTTTGGAATAAATAGAGCAATTTTGGCAAAATATTCATTTTAATTGTTGCAATTTTCCATAATAATAATTGTAATTTCCCCCATCTTTCCAAATCTTTCCCTATTTGTTGTATTCATTTCATGTAGTTATATCCTTTTTAATGCTGAGCATCTTGCTCTTAGTCAAGCACCTAAATATTTTACTTTTTTTACAATTTGCAGCCCCATTCTTTTCTCAAGTTCTGCCTTTTGTTTCTCCGATAAATTCTTGACTAACATTTTAGTTTTTTCTTTGTTAATTTTGAGACCTGCGACTTCCCCATATTTCTTTATCTCTTGCAATAATATCGGTCTCAAATGTTACAACCCCAAAATATTGATATTAAGTTGGTTTCTTGCTTGCTTGCATGTAATTCACAATCACTGTGAAACTTGACAATCCTAATTAAATCTGAAAATGTATTCGTAAGTTAGCAAATAAATTACTAAATTTCTAGGATAAACCATAACCATATTTTGCATCATGGAAAGACTTATGGTTAAAATAGTCAGTCCAATAAAAACAGAGGTAGAACAAAATACGTATTGTTTAAGAATAAATTAAAATCAGAAACTTGAATGTTCAACATAATAAAATGGAAAATATAATAATTTAAAGATGAATTGAATAATGAAACATTCACTGTTTAAAGCATAAAGAAATGCTTAGTCTGAACTCTGTAAAAAATAAAAAAGAATTGTATAAATGATGTGTTGAACAGAAAAACATCCTGATTTAAATCCTTAGTAACAAAACTCTCCAGAGCTTCTTTAATGATTGCAAATGGGCAGATTCATATGGAAAGAAGTGTAGCCTGTTTTTAAGCAGCACATTGAACAGGACTCAAATCAATATCATGTCTGTGAAAAGACACCCTGCAATTTAGTCACCATGCTTATTATTATTATTATTAGGTTCCAAATAACATTCAAGGGGAGTCATGCTCGGAATCTATTACAGTAAACTAAGTCAGATTAAGGTGATTAAGCCTTAGAGCACAGAAGCCAAATTCTCCTTCCAGGAAAGAGCACAGGTATCACATCAACCAAAGCTAGGTATTCCTAGCCAATATTACTCTTGGGTTTCTAGGAGCATCACTGCATCTTTAAATCACTAAATCCAAAACCAACCACAGATCCAAACTGTAGATCTGACTTTTAAGAAAAAGTGTCAGCTTCTAGAACAGGTTAAATTCCAAACAGTGGTTGGACACCACTGTATATTTGATACTTGCTGGAATATAAGTTAATACAAGCTACAACCTACTGTCAACTTCACCAGAAGTAAATGATGTCATTTTCCTCCTGGGGGCATATTTACTGCAGCCTAAGCACTTACTTTTATCATAGACTAGATTAGTTGCCCTATATTAATCAAAGAGAGGATAATGGTTCAAACTGGAGATAGAGGGTAAGTGGGAAAGCCACTAGTTGCAAATGAAAGTCTTATCTCAGAGCAGGCTTTACATAAGTATGCATGATTATTTGATTATAATAAATATATAATGGTTCTTCCTGTCCTGGTAATCAATAAAATTTGAGAAGTATAAAGCTATATTTATGGTCTGGGAAGTTTGACAGAAAGAAATTTAATTACAAAATGTTCTAGTCATTAATATTCGTTATTAACTATTATAAAAAGAAGAAAAGCTTTTGAGGAAATGCTAATGCTTATTTATGCATATGTACATAACATATTTGATTTATGCTGACTTCTGTTCTCTCTCTCTTTGCAAGTTGTGTGACTCAGATGTAGACATAAGCTCAAATTTGTAGCAGGAAAGGTTAATTTGTTGCACATGTAGAATAGCCTTACAGTATTTAGGGCAAATCTGCCTCAGTTCAGTTAACAATGCAAGCTTTTCCATATATTAATTTGAAAGTCCTAAAACAGTTTTATGTACATCAGGACTGCTCATTCAATTCCTTAAAATAGCATAGAGGAAAGGCAAGGAGAGGTTGTCTCTCTTTAGGCAAAAATTATGAACTTATAGTTGCAATTGGAACTTTCTGCTGAGAAAGGGTATATTGAATTGCATTATTAGACTGAAATCTGTTTATAGTGATTTGTGTATTTGTGTGTGTATTCCTTTGAATCAGTCTTGACTCCTGATGACTGTTTGGATAAGTCCATGCAGTTTTTTAGCAGGATTTTCAGAAGTGGTTTGCCATTGCCTCCTTCCTAAGGCTGGGAGAGAGTGACTGGCCCAGGTGACCAGTGACAAACCCAGCTGGCTTTGTGTTTAAGGTGTAACTAAAACAGGTGGCCTAATGCTTTTAACCACTACACCAAACTGACTCTTCTAGTGAGTCACCTCTGGGGCTGCAAACTTAGCCTTGTGCTCATAGTTATATGAGAAGTGTTTGTACAAATTGGACTAATATAGTCTTTTCAATTTGAGAAATATAATTGTTACAAAATTGACAACATGAACAAGTGGCATAGATTTGATTGGAGGTTTATTTTGTTATTGTTGTTGCAGGAGTCCATGAAATAATAAATATTGATTGACTATTTCCCAAACTGAATCAATCTTAAAAACAAAAATTCAAGAATACTTTTCCTTTAAGGCTGTCATTTGATGTTCCTTTTTTTGGTTATTGTTCCACTAAATGTAATAAGATTTATCTATGTCATTTTTCACTCCAGATCAATTAAGGCCATTATATGTAGCAAACTCCCTCTTTCTAATAAAGCAAATCCATCCTGTTCCATTGTCTGTGCTTGACATAAACAGTTTTACCTAAAGTATTAATGGGTATTTTCAAGGAAACCCAGTCAACTAAAACCATTCTGCATTTGACTGGATAGGAACAATACAATTAACTCTAACATTTCCTACCCAATAAAGTACCGGTAAATCTTTTATGTCTTCTATGGAAAGTATGTCAGCTTTCCTAGTAGAAAGTAGGAGGAGCTGAGGATTATTCTCTGCAGTTCTCTGTGCAGTGATTGTTGGCTGTGTTGCTTGTTCCTAAAGAAATGTGGATTGGAATGCACAGCATAGAGAGAATGTACACACAAACAGCAATTCCTGTGAAAATTGGCTACCCTTTTATTGTTTCTAGAAAAAGCTCTATTGGTTGAAAAGGATGGATGACTTTAAATTTGTTTCATACACTTTTGTGTGCATTACAAACTCCATTTGCTCTCATATCTGCATGAATACACAGTTGTTTTGACAAAACTTCACAACATGCTGAAATAAAATGAGTTCACAAAACTGATTAGGAGGAAAAGGCAAAATGTTTGGTTTGCTGGGTTGTTTGATGCCACCATGTAGATACGTTTCCTCCCTAAACTATGCCAGACATTATGTGTGGATATAATATCTCACTCATCTGTTCCTCAAGTCTACTAGGAGAATGATTATTTGTCTCCACCGATCACTATGTGTTTTTGGATCCCTGAAGCCCAGTCATCAGAATGTTATCCTGATCAGCTGCCTTTGTCACATTCTGTCAACCCTACAAAAAAATAGACCAGACCAAGAAACAAATACATTAGGTCTAAAGCTACTTTTATTAAGATTGGCTGTAGGAACAGAATCTTGCAGAATCTAAATGGGTCTCCCCTTCCCTCTTTTACATTCATATGAATTTGGGGGAACACTGTCTGAGATGTTTTCATAATCTTTCCTACTCATCTGGGCTTAGATCAGGGGTGAAATCCAGCAGGTTCTGACAGGTTCTGGAGAACCAGTAGCAGAAATTTTGAGCAGTTCGGAGAACTG
>JANHFM010003174.1:147024-160305 GCA_032468115.1 Grayia smithii
ATTCAACTTATATCCCGCCCTTCTCCGGAGACTCAACTCAATGTTCTTTGAAGACGTTTCGCTTCTCATCCAGTCAGCTCTGACTGGATGGTGGGGAATGGAAGGATTTATACAGCTGTCTGCAAGGAGTATAAATCCTTCCACTCCCCCCCGCATCCAGCCAGAACTGAAGAAGCTTTTTGGATGAGAAGCAAAACGTCTTCAGAGAAAAACCAGAAAGTCCAGTTGCCTCTTGAAAAACTTCTTAGGTGAAACTGCTGTGTAACATGGGCGGGGGAACTCCTGGACCTGATACCATTATTTTAGGAATAATTTTTTTTAGGGCAGGGAAGTTACAACAATCTATTTTAAAGAAATGATGTGGTCCTGTAGATTTTTAATTGGCATTTTAAAATGTTTAACATAACAGAGAAAAACCTGGCAGGATCAGGCCATAGTTCCAACATCCTTATCACAGAGTTACCAACACCATTCAAAAAGCCCATCGAATATGTAGGATTTCAGGGCTCCACCATTATTGCTAGCAAGCAACCAGTATTTTAAAGTCTTTGCCTATAAAAGTAGTGAAGAAACGCCAATATTATTAGCTCTTGATAGCTTGAATCTTTCCCGAACTTCCTGAGTTCACTCTTAAATCAAATCAAATTGCACGCCATTATTTAAATATAATTAAAGTAAATTCAGCATTGGAAACCCATAACCCATTGGTGGAAAAGTTATTTTCTTCTGTTGGATTTGGCTTTGTGGATAACCTGAAGGTCTGGACCAGTGGTGGGTTGCTCCCGGTTCGGTCCGGTTCTATAGAATAGGTAGCGGTGACGTTGTGACGTCATCAAACCGGTTCTAATAGTCCCAGACCGAAGCCCCCCCCTCGCACCTGTACTTACCTGTCCCTGTGCGCAGTGCGTGCAGAGTGCTTGCGCGCATGCGCAGGAAGCTTTTTTTCAGCTTTTTTTGCTTAAAAAAGCTGCACATGCGCAGGAGCAACCATTTGGTGCGCGCACGCGTGAAGTGTGCGCGCATGCTGAACACGTGCTCTGCGCGCTCCGACCACACGCAAAGTGCGTGCACCTACAGAACCGGTAGCAAAGGTAAATAGAACCCACCCCTGGTCTGGACCTGTGGGAAGGAGAAACACTTCCATTTACCATATTTTTCTTTCCAAAGTTAAGAGACCCAAGTGGTGAAATCTTTCCTTCAGGCCAGTTTGGGTTTTAACTGGTTTTGAATGGAAATATTCTTGCCTGATACTGTCTTTTGAACTGCATTCTATATAGCATTCCAGGGGTGAAATCCAATTTTTTTCCCTACCGGTTCTTTGGGCGTGGCTTGGTGGGTGTGGCAAGGGAAGGATATTGCAAAATCTCCATTCCCTCCCCTTCTGGGGGAAGGATATTGCAAAATCTCCATTGCCACCCCACTCTGGGGCCAGCCAGAAGTGGTATTTGCCGGTTCTCTGAACTATTCAAAATTTCCACTATCGGTTCTCCAGAACCTGTTAGAACCTGCTGGATTTCACCCCTGCAGCATTCTGAATGCATTCTGCATTTGGTTGCTATACTTTAATTCTTATTACCATTTATTTGATGTATTTTTCTACTTAAAACACAAAGGTGTTTTAAATGTGTTACGAATTCACTAGAAATAATACCTTGGCTGAGAAAAGTGTTGATTCACAAGGAGAGAGAACTTTACTACCTCAGCAAAACCTTTATTGCTAGGAACTATGTGGCCTTTAGCAGTCAATGGTGACTGTAGGATTCTGGGGACATACTATAAGCAGCAGCTGCCTTATCCTGAATCAGACTAATGGATTTATCTGTTTTTGTCCTGCTTGCTCCATTGATTGGAGCTGGTTCTCCTGGGTTTCATACAGAAACCATTCTCAGCCTTACCTGATGATAGAAGGAGGAATCGAATTTGGGATTGTTTCCATGCAGAGCACGTACTTTCCTACTGTGGCCTTTTGCCCAGAGCAACTTGTCTTAGGACACTTGCTATAAAAGGTTATTGTTTTGATAGTTCTGCAGGGGAATTTAGAAAAATTTCTTCCCCCAATCCTCTACAGTTTTTTCTCTCTCTTTGATTCCATTATAATCTCTGAAAGCAACCCTTACGCGTGTGTGCATGCACACACACACACACACACACACACACACACAATTAGGGAAGGTCATGTTTCTTGGGCCCAGATTTGGCTCAAAAGTCTAAGATGGGAAGATTCTGTGTAGTCTTCTAATGTGAAATGCATATAAAAACTACAACATGCATTGCATATAAATATTACATATAGTATTGTTATTCTATGACTGAATGGCAATGGGATTTCTGAAGACCGTGCATGATTTTTTGCTAGTCACCAGAGGCCTTTTTGAAAAAAACAAACTTTCTTCCCATAAGTTTTAGAATACTGATCATTTCTGAGCTTGGGAAAGTTTGTCCATCTCTGAAGTATAAATACAGTATAATATGTAAAATATGAAAGCAACAAATACTAGCGTACATGTCCTATGTTAGTTCTCTTGCTAGAAAGCAACAGTTTAAACAAATTCTTTTATCATTATTGCTAATACTTTTTCACTGTGTCTTTTAAAACTTTTTTTGGTTTTAATTGGCTACTAGGTTGTTTTATCTACACAATATTCTTTTTTTTCATTTAGTTTATGGTTCTTAGTTGTCACGGAAAAAAAAGTTGTTCATGGAAAAAAAAGATATATAAATTGAAATAGTAAAAGAAAATTGTCAGACAACTTCCTCCAGAATAGCTATTAGTTTAATTAAATAGGAGGCTGCTGAGAACCATTTGATACAATAAGAGGCCTATGTTTTGGATTTCAGTGTTGAAGATTGATAAAGCAACTTCTTAAGTTCCTAAGTGGTTTAGACGTGTTTGCATCTGTAAAAACAACAACAACAACAAATCAGAATGAAACACTACTATGTTAATGAAATATATGCAAAAATTTGAAGGGGAACTCTATGGAATGTCTTTAAACTTATTATTATCCATCTGCCTGGATATACTTTATTTCTTCTACATGAAACTAAAATGGTAAAAATTTGCTTGTTCATCTGAAAACAAATCTCAATTCAGTTTTGCTGCATCTCTTATGTGTATTGTGAGATTGGTGTCCAAATGTAATGAATAAATAGTGATCTTGTTAGTCAATAATTGGCTCTCCTTGCTAAATACCCTATTTAGGAAAGGGCCTGCTGAACTCGGTTGAGCTGTGTCCACACTATTAGCAAAAACATCATCTGATCCTGCACGCAGGTCATGCTTTTTTCTCCCATAATGACAGATTTTAAAATGATGTCCTTCCAGGAAGAAGTAAACTAGTTGAGGTAGCACCACTTTAAAAACACTGCTGCAAAACTGGTACTTCCACTACCAGAACTGCAATCCTTTCCAACATCAAGGCTGTTCCTTTCAGCTGAATGTGCCCAATTACCTAAATGTGATATTAAATAACAACGTTTGCTGAATTATTGATGATTCTGTGACTCTAGAGGAGGGAAGCTGACTGACTTACTAATTTCCTCTGGGCCTTTGTTAGAGATATCATTGCCTATACTGCATAAATAGCTGATCTAAAAACTAAAAGAGGTTGCTGTGGGGATATTTTCATGAGAATAAGTGAAAGAGATAACTCTCATTTAAATACACAGGAATACCAATTCATTCATCTCACCACGAGCTTGCTTGATAACATTTCAGTGATTCTTTCCAGTGGTGAAAAATGCTATGCTATTTTCATACTCGAGAGAAATATTCATTTCCCCCCCTTTATTGTGAATATGTGGTTAAAATGAAGATTGAACTCACCTTTTCAGACTTTAATTGCTTTTATTCACTTGTTTTATTGCTAGCAGATATGTGGATAATGATATATTTACCTATATATTTGGGGTAAGCAACATTAGGCATAGCATAGAAAAGGATTAAAAATAAGCAAAAGAAATTAAAGGCATGAGGTAATAAACAAGAAAGGAAATATAGCTTAACCTTGTTTACACATAGCTCACTTGATGTATCTTTTCATACCTTTTTCTACCCTTACAAACCATCTTTGCTCTTCCACATCTATACACCACGTCATACCTTGTCTTTTATTTAAACTTCTTACTTTTCTCTTCTTTTATATTAAGTCCATCATCAGTTTTTTTCTTGACCTTATTTCTCCTCTCTCACACCCATAAATTTCATTTTAACTTTATTAACGACAGGACACACACCTATATAAGTATGTATGAGAGAAATGGTGGCAAAATAAACAGGAGTACCAATTCATTCATCTCACCACGAGCTTGCTTGAGAATACCTTAGGAATAGGAATTCCTAAGGTATTCTCGAGGTATTCCTGTGTAAATTCCAAAACTTTTAATATTATTGATGATTATAATGGTTTGTCAAACATGGCCTAGATGCCTTTTCTTCCTGAGATCCGAACTCACCTCTATTTCTTTTTCTTCGTAGTCATGTCTATAGCAATGAAGCATGCCATTATTCTATGTATAACATGTCCCAATATTTTATTTTCCCTTCAAGGGACAAGTTAGATTTGAAAGGATAACTTGCTCTTAGGTGTCAATGCCACAAGCCTATTGATAAAATGTTGTGCTAACACAAAACCATAGTAATATCAATCTCTAACTATATGTGTAATCATATTGTGGCAGAAATTATTTCTATGCTAGATAATCTTAAATGCAGGAAAAATGTCACTATTTTTACATGGCTGTGCATGCACATGTTTACTTCTCTCTGAAATAAAGAAAAGCACATATTGCATATTTCTTTGCATCTTCTTGATTACTATGCAATTTGTTAGCATGCAGTAAGTTCATACATCTATTCCATGTATATTTTTCAATTCAAATGCTTTGCATCATGGAACAACTTTCTCATTTGTATATGGGTTTAAACATTCTGAAATATTTAGAAAATATCTTCATGGGATTCCAAAAATGATAGAAATATGTGCAATTTAAGATTAGAGATGTATGTTTTCTAGGTTGCAGTGAAATGCTCATTTAAGTATGAATGCCAAGAGCCACAAATAATTGAAAGAATTTTGTACAATCTCCTGATAGCAATGTGTAACAATATGTAAAGTAACATCCTGTCCATTACCTTCATACTTTGTTACCAAATTTATGAATTAATTTCCTGCTTTTTAGTTTGTTAGGGTGAATTATGTATTGATCATTTGACCATTTAGGCAATCTTCAAAAGTAAAAACACTTCACACACAAAAATGACAATGATCACAATTTGCATAAAATCAGCAATGATTAGTATTTAAATTGTGAGAATATATATATATGAAATGAAAAAAGATTAAGATTAAATTTGAAATAATACTTTTCTTTACTTTACTTACTTTATTAATCAGCCCTTGGGCCATATCAAAGTGCAGAGTTCCAGACACAAATTATTATTAAAATCTGATAAAACAATTTAAAATGGAACTGGATAAAATACAATTTAAAATGAAATTGGAATAAAATATGATTTAAGATGAAATTGGAATAAAATACAGTTTAAAATGATAGCTTTGATTAGCCTATAGGCCATATCAAAGCACAGGGTACAAATACATATCGCCAATAAAATATTATACAAACAATTTAAAATAAGAGTAGGGTAAAATAGAGAAGCTAAAATATAATTTAATACATAAATATATAAAATAGAATAAAATGACATAAAGTTATATTTCGGTGTCACCCTTACAATTCACCCCAATCAATTCCACGTATGCAGATCTCAACAGAACCATTTTGTTTAAGTACTGTGCTGTGTTAAATGTTATTTTCAGGTTCTGGCTGCACATAAAGTAAGATGTTTTGATATGGAGATCCCATATCAGATCATTCATTTGGTATATGGACCAAGGTACCTGCCTCTCACCCCCTTATATAAGCAACAGTCAAATAGGATATGAGCCAGGTCTTCTACCTCTGCTGCTCCGCAAATGCAGAGATGCTCATTGTAGACTATAGAATGGAATCTCCCATATCTGTTCATTGTGTCAAGCTGCTCAAATCTTGCTCAAATCTCCCTAAGATGTTTTGACAGTTGTAACTTCAAATAGCTGTCTACTTGAAAAGTACGTTTGTATTTGCTCAGCCATTTCAAGTTATCCACCTTATTAGGGATAGCTATATCATTTTGTGCTTCTATAACCTTAATTCTTTGGGCAGCTCTTTTTTTGAATTGTTCTCCTGTTACGCAAAAGACAGGAAGGCCACCACTTCTTACAAAATTTGTTAGTTTGGTGATCCAGGAGATTTGTGATTCTAATTTTATTTGCTCTAGTAGACATAACTTGGGGAGTCTATCAGACTCCATTTCATTGACTTTGCATCAGTAGTTATATTCTCTGATTTTGGATAGTGCATGAATTGTATGAATTCCCAGTTTAGCTCTAACTGCTGCAGCAGATGTTCTTGGGTCTACACCCAAAATACATCTCAAATGCTGGGACTGTGTTTGTTCTGGGACTGAGGTTGAATATAGACCCCAAACCTCTGCTCCATACAAGAGCATAGGGGTAACCTTAGCTTTGTATATAATACTTTTCGATTAATGCTGTTGGAACTTTAGAGAGTCACTCATGCCCTAGATTATTGCAATGCACCATACAGGAAACTGTCCTTGAAGATCTCTTGGAAGCTACAACTGCTCCAAACCCCTCGATGTAGGCAATGATGGACATGCATCAGTAAGCCTATGGGACACCTCTGCTCCACAAACTTTATATAACATAACATCCTAATAAAATTAATACCATTACATTTTTTAAAGCAAGGTATTTCATTTATACTCTAAGCAGGTCAAGTTTCCCAAGGCATCCTAGAGGCGATTGACCATGCCACGTGGGAGACCCCTATTGTCACCCCTGTGAAGCCAGATGCATCTATACACATCAGCACTGATCATAAGTGCACAATAAACAAAGCACTGCATCAAAGCGCTTATCTGGTGCCAGTGGTGCAACATCTGTTACATTCGTTGGGGAATGGGAAGTTATTTGCCAAATTGGAGGCCTACCAACAGTTACCGGTGGATGCTGCCACTGCAGAGACACAAACAATCCAGACCCACAGGGGGGCATTCAAATGCAAACGACTGCAATTTGGAGTCAGTGTGGCCCTGGGGCTATTCCAAAGTATGATGTAGTGCCTCCTACAGGGAATCCCAGGAGTGGTCCCATACTTTGATGATGTCCTCATATCCAGGGAATCAGAAAAACAACTACTGTACTGACTAAAAGAGACATTGGGGCGGTTTCAAAAGAAAGGGCTGAAAGTAAAAGAGGGAGAAAATTGGCATGAAACAGGTCAAATTCCTGGGTTACCTAATTGATGGATCAGGCATCCACCCAACGGACAGCAAAATAAAAGCAATCAAAGAAGCCCCAATCCCAAAGAACAAAACAGAATTACAAGCCTTCTTAGGACTATTGAACTTTAATAGCATTTTCTTAAAACAGAAGGCAACTGTTGCTGAACTGCTCCATAAACTACTGGGGAAGATGACCCAGGTGGGGGATGGAAGGAGGACAACGCTTTCACCACCATCAAAGAACTACTGTCATCCAACAGTGTCGTATACAATACAAGGAGATTCTTCCCTTCCCTTATTACTAACATGCGACTTGTCCCCTTTTGGAGTCAGGGCTGTCCTCAGTCATAGACTGCCAAATGGCTCAGAGGCCCCCATTGCATACAACTCAAAGACACTCTCACCAGCTGAACGAAACTACAGCCAGTTAGACAAGGAAGTACTGGCTGCAGTCACCAGAATAAAATGCTTCCACGAATATGTCTATGGGAGAAGATTTGAACTCATCACCACCCTCAAGCCACTTCTGGGACTCCTTGTGAGAGACGAACAAACCCTGAACTACATGTCCCCCAGAATGACAAGGTGGTCTATCTGCTTGACTGGATACGACTACAAACTAGTGCACTGCCCCGGGAAAACCATCAGCCGATGCCCAATGCCCGACCTTGTAGAAGACCCTGCACCCACCACCCATATTCTCCTAATAGACATGGGTACAACCAGTCCAGTGATGTCCAATGAAGTTGTGGAGTACACAAGAAAAGACAAGATATTGGCCAACATTCTGAACTGGGTGTTGAGGGGGTGGCCACAGGAAAAGCTTGGGGATGAATATAAGAATTATGTTACCAAGCAGTTTGAATTATCAGTAATGAAGGAGTGCTTGCTATGCGATGAGAGAGTCATTATTATGTGGGGATTGAGGAAGCAAGTCCTTGAGACATTACATGTGGGGCACCCCAGAATCGTCCACATGAAAGCGTTGGCACGGAGCTACATTTGGTGGCCCAACTTGGACCAAGACATTACAGAGTGGGTGGACACTTGTATGCCATGCCAGGAGATGTGACCAGCACCACCCCAAACACCCCAAGAGTGGGAGACACCCAAGGGACCATGATTGCGAGTTCACGTAGACTTTGCCAGACCTATGGGGGGACAATCCTTTTTTATTATCGTGGACACCTATTCAAAGAGGCTGGAGGTCATACCAATGTCTACCTTAACCACAGAAGCAACAATCAAGGCATTGTGGAGGATCTTCATAACCCACAAGCTACCCAATGCGCTAGTCTCTGATAACGGCCCCCAACTGACAGCCAAAACAATGGAGGCATTCCTGGCTGAGCATGGCATAAGGCATGCTTTGGTGGCACCCTATAGTCTGGTGGGAAATGAACAGGCTGAACGAATGGTGAGGCTCACCAAGGAAATACTCACCAGGATGGGCCCGGGGGATTGGCAAGAAAAAATTGACCAATTCCTGCTAGCCCAACTTAGCTGCATCTGATGAAGTCCAGCAAAGTAATCCAATCAGGGAAGCTGGAGACGCTAGGACCAAGACCGTGCCTCCCACGGCTGAGTTCCAGGGGTTTCCATTACAAGAGTCTGGAGAAGCAAGAGGTCCGACTGCACCAGTCAAAGTCACAGGAACAACTGAATCGTGCAGGCCCAGTCGGACTATTAGGCGTCCCGCTTACTTGCATGATTATGTGACTTTTGTTGACCACTGATTGGACAAGCCTCATTCCAGGAGGGGAGGGGTGTTACGTACATACGTACGTGAACCCATTTGCATGACTGCCACTGATTGGCTAATCTAGTGGTGGGAAACATAAACTGCTGTCAATGGCTGGCAAGTCTGCTGGAGCTCTTTAAAAGGCGAGCTCCAGCAGCCTTGCCAGCAGTTAGTATTGTAGCGGCTAGGGAATAAAAAGTGTTGAAATAGCTCCAAGTGTCGCCTCTTTTCCTGTGCTAATCTAACAATTATTATTTCTACTTCTTGTTAACAGTATTTGGCTCTTATTTACTCCATTTTTGGGGGATCCTTTTCCTGGTGACCTGATACTCAAGTGACATACGGCTCTCTCTTGTTGCTTGAAAGATGAGCTTTCCAAAAGTTCCTCTTTAACTGAGGAAAACAGAGGGGAGAACTAGAAATATCAGAGAGTTCTGATGTAGGTATGGGAAGGCTGGATCTGAAAATATTTCTTATAACAACATTCCAGAAACCATAATAGAGTTTATTCTCAAGTATCTATACATAGAGTTTCAGCCTTAGCCTATTTGGGGTAAAGAGACATTGCCCTGCATTATTTGTTGACCATATCTGAGTATGTGAAAGTAATTACTAATTACTCTTTTTAAAATCATATCCTTTTCAATATTAGATCCCTGAATTTTCAGCATAAATGTATACTTGAAATAAAGGAATTTAGAAGTAGAGAAGGATAGTCAATGGCCCTGAGACTGAATATGACTATTGAATTTGTTTGTGTGTGTGAGACTTTCCCTAAGTACTAAGAAACTACATTAATGTCTTTGGGTGGAAAACCCTGATCAATGGAGGAATTTTTCTTTTTTGCCTTGGGAACCAGGAAAATGATTAACAAGTTGTACCGTATATGCCTTATTTTAAGCTTAAACCACCAAAAAAGACACCTTTCTATTCAAACCTCAAAATATAATTTCATCTGGAAATTACATTGACATCCACTTGCATACCATCTTCTTTATTTATGCTGGCTCTTGGCTGCCCCCTGCCCCCAATTAAACTGGCAAACCAGTACAACCTTCATCTGCCCTTGATATCTAGGATTGTGGTTGCAGCTGAAATGGCCAGGAATACCAAATGTAATTTTATTAATGTTATTTTCAAATCACTTCTTGATTCATCTGAATGTCTGACTGAAAGGACAAAACACATCAGAGCCAGAGACTAAAATCACTATGCAGTCATGGAGATCTTCTAATGTGTTTAAAATGCTGGATTCCTTATAATGATTTATGTGCTAACAACTTTCTTTGGGTGGTAATAGTGTTATTTTTCATCCAATTATAACATTTGTATGCCATAAAACTAATTTTTTTTGACATGATAAATATATTTCATTTTCTGTGTGCTTTTTTAAACAAGGAAACAAAGGGAAACATCGAAGCACAAACTCATTAATCATCTTTAATCAGCCCATCATTTATTGGCTTTTGAGAACCGAAAATATTTTTCTTACTATGGTAGTTTTATTATATAGAGGTTTCAGACATCTTTAAAAAAAGCTGACGATGGAATGTCAGAAATAAATATAGCTTATGTCTGCTTACTTAGGATTGTGGATGTAATAAGTAAACACTGTTTATAATGAACAAGATAATTGATAAATTCTCAGCATGTTGTAATGTCTCTGAAACTTATTTCTAGAACTGATAATAATTCATTAATAAAGATAGCTTGCTCACAAGATCGTTATTAATGGATTCTTACTACTTTGCTAAAGTATTTCAGAATGATTGTCATTTAAAAGTTTAAATTTAAATTATTTTCCCAATTTTATCACAGGGCTTTTCTATTTATTTGTTGGATGTTCAGTTTGGATTCTTCAGAAAGTTTTGATGCATGGCAGATACACAATTCAGATTTTTTAAAAAATATAGTTAATTATTTTTCTACTTACTATTATTTGTGTGCTTCCTCTTCCACTCCAGGAATATTTCCATTGTACCTGTAACATGAATGAGGACTTGTAAAAATTATTATCAACAATATTTGAAGCAGTTAGAAAATATCATTTTCTGGGGAAGTTAGTTGAAGAACAAATAAAGAGCCCTCTATTTTTATTTGTCAAACATAATAAATGATTAAATAAAGTCCATGTAATTTGTAATATCTTTCAGCCCTATCAGAACCAAGCTAAAGGTCTAGCTATATACCTCTCTTCGGTCTCCATTTGAAATGATTACTGAGGATCAGGATATTCTGTGAGTAAATTACACAGTAGACAATATGCTTCAGGGTAGAAGCTAACTCTGCAAGCTGATGGGCTTTGATTTTTATGTGCTTCAATATATAGGATAATTAATGCCCAAAGAGAGAAAAGCCATGAGCCAAAAGTCATAAGAGAAAGAAAAACGTTACTACTTATTTAGGAAAAAAATGATGATAATAACACAGTCACCAAAATGATTCACTGGAAATGTGTAATAAATTATCATGTGCTGGTAATGAAAAACTGGTTTGCAAAATATATTGTTATTTATGTATTCATTCAGTTTATATGCTGTCCATCTTGTCTGATCTAGGTGGTTTACAATATTTAAAAAACAATAAAAAAAACAACAAATAATAACATTAAATTAGTTTAAAATTTAAAAAGATGGGTAGGAAGGGATCAAGAGGCATAGGGGGAGAGATGGAGTCTTATCTAACCTGTTAACCACCTGGGGCCCCACACCAATTCACAAAGACATTTCTTCAGGTCTTTTCAGAAGGTCAAAAAGTGGGTGCAGTTCTTACCTTGGGGGGCACAGTATTTCAAAGGGCAGCAGGAGCAATGGCAAAAGTTGTTGATTAAGGATAGGAGCTATGGCACAATATAGCTGAAAGGATAATAGAAAATGAACAGGCTAAAATCTTGTGGGATTTTTCAATACAGACTGATAAAGTCTTGGCTGCAGATTTAACTGTGGCTGAAAAGAAGGAAGTGTGGATAATTGATGTGGTAATACCAAGGGATAATAGAATAGAAGACAAGAATTGGAGAAAGTCATAATGTATCATGATATGAAAATTGAAATTAAAAGATTATGGCATACAAACATGACAAGCTTTAATACAACATACCAATCTCTAAATTCAAAACCTTAAATTTCAAACCAATCCCACACCAATAATATATAGGTATAATCCCACCTGAGGACCCATGGTGCTTTCTGAGCTTGTTTTTTTTTTTTTAATTTCAACTTATATCCCGCCCTTCTCCGAAGACTCAGGGGGGCTTACAATTTATTAAGCACAAATCAATGTGCTTTAGCCATAGCCTTCATTCCTTGTATATGCCTGCTTATTAGGGCTTTTGCCCCCCACGTGGCATTTTTACAAAGACAGTTTATTGTCCCCAACAATCTGGCTCTTCAGTTTACCTACCTTGAAAGGATGGAAGGCTGAGTCGACCTTGAGCCTGGTGAGATTTGAACCGGCACTAATTGCAGGCAACTGGAACTAAGTGGAAACACTTAGCCAGTGCACTTACTAAGTGCACCTCTGAGGCTCTTTTACAGTATCCTTCCCCTGGAGTAGGGTGGGAATGGAGATTTTACAGTATTCTTTTCCTGCCACACCCACCAAGCCATGCCATGTCATGCCCACCGACCCATGCCATGCCATGCCCACCAAGCCACACCCACAGAACCGGTAGTAAAAAAATTTGAAACCCACCACTGGAACTGACTGAAGTCATGGTATCAGGTTGAAAAAAAGCTGCTTTACACTACAGTTAAATTCTGCCTTTGAATTAAAATTCTGCTATCGGTGGGACCATGAGATCAGGAGGCCATCTGGGTCAAGAGGGGGGATGTGTGTGTCCAGCAGATCCAAAAGGTCTCCCCACAGACTCCCCTCTGCTGCTGGCTCCCGAGGGGACTTCGGGATGCTTCAGCTTGTTTGAGGGAGAGGCTGTGACCTTGAATGGTGAGATCTGCCTCAGGAAGTAAGACACTGAGCTTGTCGATCGGAAAGGTCTCGGCGGTTTGAATCCTTACTATAGGTCTCCTGCATGAGCAGGGGGTTGGACTAGATGACCTCCAAGGTCCCTTCCAACTCTGTTAACTGTTACTGAGAAGGCCGGCAGTCTTGGTCCGAGGTGGCGCAGTGGTTAGAGTGCAGTACTGCAGGCTACTTCAGCTGACTGCTAGCTGCAGTTCAGCAGATTGAA
>JANHFM010003175.1:2638-13275 GCA_032468115.1 Grayia smithii
GCCAATAAAGAATTCTATTCTATTCTATTCTATTCTATTCTATTCTATTCTATTCTATTCTATTCTATTCTATTCAGTTTGTGTGTCTGTGTTTATGTTTGTGTGTATGGGGGGGAGGGGAGAGACAGTTATTCTGTAATGCAGGACAGGAAAAAAAGTAGGGTGAATTCTTGAACCCTTAACAGTTGCTGATTATTGTTTCTTTTGCAAAGAAGATGCTGTTGGAATAATACCCACATGCTTCTTTACCATCAAATTTATCACAAATTGCAGCACAATGAATACAACTTTATTAACTCAATATCCAAACTGCATTGTCTTTTTACCTTATTATCTTTTAGCTGATCAGAGTGATATACTCACTCAGTGTCCCTGATTTGCTTTTAATAGCCAGCAAGATTCAGCAGAACTTCATTAGGACAAATTTGATTTGTCCTAATTACACTTCAATTTAATTATAAATATTTATTTTTCAATATTTTCTTTTTTGTTATAATCAAAATAAAATAGTTTAAATTGCCTTATCATGTTTTCTTTCCCTTACTAAATGGGCTATGATTCACAATAAAAAAAAATCCTTTTCTACTCTTATTAACATCCTAATTTCTCTTGAATCCCTTTGAGTCCCCTGAACCATTTTGGTTTGAATTCTTTTTTTCTTTCCCCTTTTTAAAAACCAGCTATGTAAACCTAAGCCACATGATTAATGTTTCATCCTCTTTGGTTCTCAGTGAGTGGACATTTTCCAAAAGAATGCAGGAGGCAACAAGAAAAGGTGCTTCATATAAGCATAGATTCTATGGAATGGCATAGTTTAGAAATACTTTTTTTTAAATTTATGCCAACATTTCAAATGATAAAGAAACAAACTTCCCTGTCTGGTTGGATAATGGAAACGGGTGGTTGGACAAGAAATGCTGCAATGCTATTTTCATGCTTTTTAGCAGTTCCTAAGCATTACCATACTTGAAGAAGACTCTGATCTGAACACATCTTAATTGGCCGGGGGGAGGGAGAGTTGGGGGGAGGTTAGGCAAAATGAATACACCAAATGTTTCAAAACTTACCCATGCATTTAGAATAGAACAGAACAGAACAGAATAACAGAGTTGGAAGGGACCTTGGAGGTCTTCTAGTCCAACCCCTTGCTTAGGCAGGAAACCACTGGAGAATAGCTTGACTCCCTCTTCTTTGTGGTAGCCCCTGAGATATTGGAACATTGCTATCATGTCTCCTCTAGTTTTTCTTTTCATTAAATTAGACATACCCAGTTCCAGCAACCGTTCTTCATGTATTTTAGTCTCCAGTCCCCTAATCTTTGTTGCTCTTTTCTGCACTTTCTAGAGTCTCAACATCTTTTTTCCATCGTGGCAACCAAAACTGGATGCATTATTTCAAGTGTGGCCTTACCAAGGCATTATAAAGTGGTATTAATGCTTCATGTGATCTTGATTCTATTCCTGTTTATGCAGCCTAGAAGTGTTGGCTTTTTGGCAGCTGCTGCACACTGCTGGCTCATATTTAAATGGTTATCTACTAGGATTTCAAGATCCCTCTCACGGTTACTACTATTGAGCAAGGTACCACATATACTGTACCTATGCAGTGTATGTGCTATTTAGAAAAGCTATATTTAATTTTTTTTAAAAATGTATACTTAACCTGTCCCAAAGGGCTTTTAGGTTTACCTAGCTCCTAGCAAGTATCCCTTGCTCCTTTTTGCAGTTATGAAGGGCTAAGGTGGTGGGGACTCAAAATAGTCAAGATGGCGGCATGCCATCATGATTGAAGCCCTGCCTGCTTCTACATTTCTGTAAAGTCAGTATGAAGAGTGGGGTTCCCTCGTACAGTCTTGCCTACCACAGTGGTCTTCTGACTCTCCCACCTGCAGATGCACCCAGCACTGATGTATACAATGCTCTACTGGGTGAGTTGTGTTTTCAGAAGAGAACAATATTAACCATAATGATTCTAATGATCGTTATACAATTAGGACACAAATAATATTTCATATTCTAATCAACTTTAACAAACACTAATTATTTAAAATAATTAAAGAGATAGTAAAAGTGTGATTATTCTTCTGGGTTGAACAAAAATAAACTCTACTGGCACTGCAAATAGATTATTGCAGCAATAAGAATGAGGGAACATTTAGACTGCTCATTATTATACAAGGCTTAATGCAAGTTTGCTTTTAATTACTAAGCTTATTAAAAGCCATATTTTATTTATGGCAAAAGTAAAATTGTTGTTTAGCTAAAGATGAATAGGGCAACCCTGTGTAATTAAAACTTAACTAAAGTTTAAAAGGAACTCTGACACAATAATAGATGATTCAATTTACTGAAACTATTGAAAAGGCCTTTGTACACAGTTTGCTCTCTGTGTCTGCACAAAGATGCTGCAGTGGTTAGGTTGTAATCTTCCTGCATTTAACCTTCCTCCTAGATTTAGATAGTGTGCTGAGTCCTTCAACCCAACCCCATTTTGGGAAGAGGTATAGTCCTGGCATTACCTTTGGTGTAAAGTGATTTGGAAGGAGTAAGCACACCACTTCATTCATAAAATTATGGTTTGAGGCTATGAGGCTAAATAGTTTTTAAAACTCCAAGATTTTTACATTTTTCTCTAAATTTATTATAAAAAAAATAAATAGGCAAAGGAAAGCAACTGTATATTACTTCCTCTCTTATCTGGGAAGAATTCCATGCCTATATGTTACTCAAATTAAATCGAATCAAAGTATATGTATTTCAGGTAATTACATTTTCTTTCCTATTTAGCCATATCTCCTTTCCCCCTTTTCACAGCCTATTTTTTGAAGTGCCCACATATTTACATACAGATACTTCAACTAAGATCTGCTCTATATACAAATCTAAATCTAAGATTACACTCACCAAGTTATTATTAGCTATATTCATAAAGAATATAGTGAGATATCTACTGTAAATACAGCTATTTATAGATAGATTCACAGTCACATACACACAGAAAGTACAAGTGACATATTCCATGTTGTAATTTTGCCAAAAATAGCTTATTTTTTCTAATTATACCAGTGAAGTATATTCTATCACCTAAATTAATTAGCAATCACATGAGTGTTAAGAGTTTAGTTTCCTTGTTAGGTATTATCTTCCTCCTTTTATATGAGTAATTGACGGGAATTAAGGGACAAAGAAGGCTATAATTATTTCTACTGTAGTAAGTATTTCTCCAAAGATTCAACAATTGGATCCTCATAGAAATTGCTTCAATAAACTAATTATGCCTTTCTTTGCATATTCCATATGAACTTAATAGAATAGATCAGCTCTAAAGCTAATGTCACATAATATATTTGTCTGTAAAGATGCCCCAAAGTTTTCTTTTTCATGATGACCAGAATAGTATTGTTATATAGCATTCTAAGCTATCGTGGAAGTTTTAAGAAGGAAAACAGGACGAAAAAAATATGATCCACATTTCTGAAAGTGAACTTTTCCACTTCCTCTCCCATGCCTATTTTAAATCAGTTGAGCTGTTTCTGGGAACAGATATAGCACTTTTAAAAAAGTGCTAAGATGATGTTACAACAACAACAAAAAAACCCTGACATGATTAGCTGGAGGGATAAATCCAGCAAGTGAGCTCCATTATCAAAAGATGTTCAAGGAGTCCAATGTTCAACAAATCCAGTTTTGACCTTGTGAATGGCAATGCGTAGAAATAGCTATTGGAAAGGCCATGGAGAATATGCACACAATATGGCTTCTGGATTTTGCAGCTGTTATTAGCCTAGACACAATATCAACAGTCACTATGATGTCCTCTGATGCATTTTTTTTCAGTCAGTATTCCATGTTAAGCTTAATGAGGCAGAGATTTGCAATCAATGAAATGATGGGCACAAGAAAGAGTAATTGTATAAACTATGCTCTGTTTTGTTTTGTTGCATTACAACTAAATTCATGTGATATTATGGTGTGCCTTGGATACACCTTCAGATAAAAGACACAACTACAGTAGAATCTCTGGTCATGACCATAATTTGTTCCATAACCTTGGTCGCAAACCAATTTGGTCGTGACCCAAACATAATTTTGGAAATTTGGTGCTTACAAAAAAAAATTGGTGTGGAAGGGGAACTCGGCTGTTCCCGAGTTCAAAAATTTACAAAAACTTTTTTGTAAATTTTTTGGTTGGAACCTGATTTGGTTGTGGTCAGAAGCATTTGTGACCATAGGTTCTACTGTACTGTAAATTAGTAATTTTCTTTTGACATATCAGGAGGCAGCTGTTATGAACATAGATATTTACATTAATGATAAAGAAAACAGGAGCTATTGTTTTTGCTACAGTGGAAAATTGTCTCTACGGTGCTTGTTCTATCGGTGGTCTTCAATTAATGACCATTTGTTCAATTCAGTGACTGGCCAAAGGTACAATGGTTCTGAAAAAGGCAGTTTACGGCCAATCCTCAAAGTTATGGCTGTTGCAGTGTTTTAGAACAGCACACTATTCAGGCAATCCTAATTTCTCTTCACTTACTGCACATTTATCTTGTAAAACGGGTTGGATGAAATATGTGAAAATTGAGGTTTTACTTTCATTTCAGCTTTCCTATAGCCTGAAATCCTGAAATTAATTAATTAATTAATTAATTATTTCAATTCATATGCCGCCCAACTCCCAAAGGACTCCGGGCAGACCCCTTACAATATGAATATTGTAAGGACAGCACTTCACTTGGCATGAACATAAAATATATGTATAGTCTTCATTAAAAATAAATAAATCAAAGCAACATTTACAGTTATGGATACTGTATACTGATAGTAAATCCAAAAGGAGATTAAATGATTCAAATTACACCTATAATTAATATTTCTATTTGATATATACATATTGTATATTCATTCAGAGAGTATAATCATCCAGATCAAATGGATAATTAGCAAAGCATAAGAATGCATTTTTCATATTAATTGATAATAAGGTTTTATACTTCTGTACTTTTATTCAAAAGAGTGCAGATGAGTGGTTTTTGATGGCATGGCTAAAGATAATGGTATTTCAAATTTCATCAGCCCCAGTAGCCAGCATGGTTAAGAACAAGAATATATTGGAGTTGGAGTTGTAACTCAATCCATATGCATTTAATCTGATTGAAATGTTAGAATAATTTGAATTGAATTCTAATATGAGAAAGAGACAATTATTTGTGGAGTAGGTCTTAAATACAAAATCCATAGTATCCAGACATCCAAAACTTCTTGCGTGTCAGACTTTTTTTTGGGCAGGAGGTGCTAAAATTAAGAGAAATAAGTTATGGGGTGTTATTTCTATTCACCAGTTTGGTTGATTTTATAAAATAGAAAGATATTTTAAATGTTTCAAAATAAGCAAATAGTATGAAGCTGCTGTGTGCGTGTTCATGTATCTATGAAGATACAGGATGGACAAAGCATTTGGATATGTTTGCTGCCTTGAATTACTTGTAAAAACAATAAAGGTGAGATATAAACAAACAAACAAACAAATAAATGCTCCTAATAGAAAGTATTGTCCATGGACATAAAAGCACAGGGACAATGGAGCAGTTGCATCAGCATTTGTATGTATATATATATATGCAAATGCAGCCTCAGATTATAAAACTAACATTTTTAATAATAATAAAAATGCCAAATATAGTCTAAACATCTGGCTGATTGTGCAATGAATCAACAACAATAACAAGCATCTGTCATACAACACTCCACCTTAGCAGTTATTGATAAGACAAAAAATCTGAACAGTGGACATTGCAATACTGTGAAACAACAGAATAGAAGAGAAAGAATCGAGGGAAAAAATAGCAAAATGTAAACACCTGCAAACAAAAGTAGAATGACTGTGGCAAAAGAAAGCAAAGATATCAACAGTAATAAGGGCCTTGGGTACAACTCCAAAACATCTGGAGGACCACTGGAACACCATTGGCATTGACAAAATAACCATCAGTCAATTGCAAAGGCAGCTTTACTTGGATCATGCTATGACAACATTTTTAACATCATCAAACAACAATATCTATCTTGGGAGGGACTTGATAGGTGCCATATCCAATACCAACATCCAGTTGACTGTGTGACAAACCATAATAACAAAAATATAGGAGCATAGGAAGGTGAAAATTCAGTTAAAAAAACCCCCCCTAAACGAGATTTTTTTAGAAAAAAGGCACTTTCTGCCTTTCAGATTTTTATTTAACCTGACCAGTCTTTCTTTGTTCCCTTCATTTAGTTATGATTATTCTGCTTAGCAATGAACAGTATGCAGAACTTTCTTGGAGCTTTCTAGTACATTCATATGGTAATTACAAGTTTTACACTCCACAAGTTTTTTTTCTTTCAGAACTAATGAATCAATGCAATTAGCAGTAAAGAACACAGAAATATTTTCTAATACTTTATCATGATAAATAAAGTTCTGGGAAGTTAACTGTCTTCAGAATTACATCTGAGATGATAAACTATAATAAGGATGCCTTTGGATTTGCTTTGTTAATAAACATGAAACTTTCATTCCTTTTGCCTCCACAAATCTGTTAAACTTGGATGTTTTTAATTTAGGTAGATAATTAGGAGTCATGGAAAACAACTTACATAGTGATATACGATATTATAATTTTAAGCAACTGAAATGGGATTTTCCTAATACACATATTTTGAATGTAAATATGTTTATGAAAACTGTTCTGTAATTTGTGCTGTTAGTACCAACAAAGTTGGGCTTATTTAATGAAAAAATACAGTAAATCATCTTGATTAAACTTTGACACCAGCGTCAATGTAGTGGTAAATTGCTTTAGAAATCCCCCACCACCACCACAATCATAACTTGTTCATTCATAACCCAGATTTAGCACAGAGTAATTTACATAAAGAAAGCTCCAAACAGGTTGAAGTCATTATATGCTTGAAGGGTGCCACCAATATCTAGAGATTTCAAGCATCTTTTCTACAAAGATTTCTTGTCAAAGCTATGACTATAACTGATCATAATTTCATCTATACACTTTTTCCCCATGGAATTGTCTGTTGAAAACTGATAACAGAAAAAGTAATTAGGAAGTGGATAATGAAATATAATTTCTACTAGACTATTAAGGAAAATATGTCAACAACTGCTATCAGATTTTGAGAGAAAATTAAATGCTCATTATTGTATCTAAAATATGTTTCTGCCAGCAGAAAATAAATGAAAACTATCAGGCAGAGAGAAAGTGAAGTATAGAAAGTAAGACCAAAGTTTTTGAAAAATATTATTTAAATTATCACATTATTATTAACAAATATTAAAATACATCTAACTAATATAGGTTGTATAAATTTTTTTAGTGATACTATTTTTTTTGCATGGAGTGCCAGTAGAAACAAAAAAGACCTTACAAGATTTATACCTTCCAACCTTATAAAAAAACAGCAGAAAAAAATAAAATAAAATAAAATTTAGAAGTTACATTTATGATGCATAAGAAGGAACTTACATTATTAAATGTAATAAATTGTTTATCTAATACTTCTATATTATTTCTAGAAGAAAATGTTTCTGACTGAAATATATTTATTTACTTTATTGTTAATAAATAAATATAACTAAGGAAAAAATACATCTCTTTTTGGAGTGCTAATTTAAGTGGTTTTTCTGACAGCATGAAATAATCTTGTTCGTATTACCAATGTTTTCTATTTAGTCACAAATCAATTATGCATTGTGATAATCAAAGTAATCTTTTATCTGAGAGTGCTACATCATAATGTAGAATACTCAAGCTAAGCAATGAACAGTGTATTACCAAAATATGGTTTCCCACACAAGATACAAATAAACATTGCCAAATGCTGGAAAGATTTCTGGTAAAGCAAGCATCAAAAATTCAAAAAAATCAGCAGAAATTAAATTCTGAAGATAAGTATCTTTTGTGATTTTGTAAAATATTTATTTTCTTTAGGGAACATGATAGGTATCAAAAAATAATAGCACTTTATCATAACCTTTGTACACAACGAATGAATTAGGATTTCAAGGAAATGCAATGGGAAGCAGTGAGTTCAATAACTCACTGACCAAGTTGCCACGTAAGAGTGGCAGGTTAAATTGAAAATGAATACTACTCCCAGTAGAAAATATCTGCATTTTAAAATAGGATACCAATAGGCAAATCCAAAGACTCCTCCTGCTATGTTTCTTTAATGGAATCCATACAGAAAAGTAGAAATTAACTTTCATTGTGTTTGGCTTTTTAAAAATGCAGTTAGAATAAGTACTAATACATTGATTTTTCTTCAACAAGCAAATGTACTTGTATTTTATTCAAAGTTCATGCCAACCTACTTTTTCTTTAGTCTTCGGTCTTTTTCTGCCTGGGTTCCAAGTTTGCTTAACCCCAGAGATTCTTGTGCTGCAGCTTCGGTTTCCATATAGCCTCCTGTATTTAAAAAAACAAAGCATTTTTTTCCTGTAAGGAGCAAGGCTCAAGTATTTTCTCCTTAGTCAGGTTTTCTCATCTCCTAATTTGACTTTCTAAAAGACAAGAAACCCTTTCAAGCCAAAATGGCTCTTCTTGGCAGAAGACTTATTAAAATAGCATTGTTTACACTCAATTTCACTTAAATTGGCTTCTTTTTAAGGGATTATCTGTATGACATCCTAGATCTGTAACTTTGTTGAAATTTTGTTCTGGTTCATTTTAGAAAAGGCACAAATGACTCCACTAGATAGGAGAGAGAAAAGCTTGGTTGTATCTTTTATATTTTGCTCATTCAGATTTTGCAAATAAACCATACAAAATCAGCTTTTAAGAAGCAGGAATGCAAAGGTGAATCATGTTGTAAATAGTAATTTTCTATCAATTATTATCTAGTTTCTGAATTACTTTTCCAAGCAATCAAAACTGTTGGCACAAGTACATGCTAGTTCATCTTTTTGTAGATTGTCTTTAGTACAGATTGAACTTTAGTTTAAAGATGGCATTATCATTATATTTGGCTATACCAACTGTTAGGCATATACATTTATATATGTCTAACATATACAAATTTGTTGTATATGTTTATTTGTTTGTTGTGTTATACTTTATCACTGTATTATTTTAAATGTAAAGCAAAACTCCAATCTAGCTTTACAGACTTTAGTATTATTAGTTTCCAACTGGAAAACATGATGTTGTTCGTATCTATTTTGAACATTATTTGAAATGCAGGAAATATATTATAAAAGGTCAATGTGTATTAAAAATGAAACAATCCAAGACAAGACAGTAAAACACTTCTCAAAAACATGCTGAGATACTGCAAAAAAGAGACAAATATAATGAATGAAAAGATCAATGGTTCAAATATAGGAGAAATATAGAGAAGAATAGTGAAGAGAACTGGTTTAAACCAGATTTAATTAGACTTCCTTTTTATCAGGGTGTTTTTTGGGAAGGGGGAGTAGATCTATTTTTTTCCTGCTTCTCCTTAAATATTTTAGTATGCATTATATAATGTTGTATACTCCAAAAAGGAACAAGATGGCTATGCATATATGTACAATGTTAAAAGCACTTAAAGCAAAGATCATTTTGTCAATAATTTGGTTCTTTATCCATCTTCTTTTTCTCCAAAATTCCAGTTCTTTGTTCCTGCCAGTTAATCAGCCTGTTCTTGCTTCCTTTTTTCTCCCCATCCCTTGTAAAAAACTCTTTGTTCATGAAATTGCTGAGGTAAAATATTTCTTTAAAAAAAAATTATTGTCTTGCTACTCACTGAGGAAAAAAGTTTTGGGGGTATTGATCCTGATACTACTAATACACAGGTTCATAAAGTGTACTGAAGTGGTAATGAAGGCATAGAGGTGGAGAGCAAACCAGTGCAATCAGATGATTTAGTTAAGCACAACCTGCCATCCTGTCATGTGACCCAGACAGACAAACTGTACTTGGAGACCATAAAGTCAGTTTGGGAAATGTAAGCAATTTCTAGAAAAAGGAGTTTTTTCACAAGATTGTTAAAAATGTGCAAGGAGCAGACAATGAGATATTATTACTACTATATTATAGAAAGTAGACCAAAGGAAGTAAGAAGCTCAAAATGCCTCTAAAGATTCTGGATGGCAGAAATTAAGAGTAGCTGTACAGAGAGCTATATCCTTAATTGCCTCATTAGAAAGGGGAATCTTCAACTAATGCTAGAGCAAGCAGCAGATCTTTTTCTGTTGACTTTACTTCCTACTATAATCTTTATAGTTAAAACTATAAGAAGGAACTATAAGAAGACATCTCTTTTCTATGTTTGCTTAAGTTAAAATGCTGTTTTCAGGATTAGTCTGAGATGTCTGAAAGAAAAAAATAAGTTTTTTATTTGTGTTATGAATAAAGCAATTTTAAAAAATCAGAGGAAAGTTTTGTGCCCTGGGCTCTGTCTGATTGATCTTGAGAATCCATCCCCCTAAAGTCTCATGGCTGTTATGTATTAAGTATACAGGCTAACATTCCCCTAACTTCCATAGAAGCTGTCCAGATAGATGCATCATTTAAATCAGTGATTCTCAACCTGTGGGTCGGGACCCCTTTGGGGGTTGAATGACCCTTTCACAGGGGTCGCCTAAGACCATCGGAAAAC
>JANHFM010003175.1:62117-78552 GCA_032468115.1 Grayia smithii
TCTTTGCGTAAAGTTTTTTATAGAAATTATATACAATCCCCTCCTTATCTTCTTTAGAGTATCTTAAATCCCCATTTGGATCTTGAAGAGCGGCTATCCATTTCTTTTCCCTTTTTTTCACAGTTTATAAGCTAACCATCGCCCTGTTTTGTTTACGTGTTCAAAAAAGTTCTGTTTGGAGGTCTTAATTTTTTGTGCTAAATTATCTTTTTCTATTAGATTCAATTTATGTTTGGCTGCTGCAAGCTTTTGTTTATCTTCTAGATTAGAATTACCTATGTTAATTTTTGTCTTGTTAAAATAGATCAACATGATATAAATATAACCTCACTTTTGGATGTATTGCAGCTGGCTTACAAGTTTTCCTGAGTGATACATTGGAAGTTATGTAAATGTGTTGATTTTACTTCATTAGAATTGCTTCTTGTAGGGCAGAAATGGGATCAGAAATAATAGTTATAAATGGATAGTTAAGCACAGCAAATATGTCTTGGCTTTTCAAATAACATACAAGTGACACATTCAAAGACCCAGCAGAGAAAAGAGGAACACGGGGTCTGATTTCAACAGATGTTCCTGATCAAGGATAGTGAAGAAACTGAGATTAGTGACATCCTGCAGAAACAAACATAGCTGCAGCCTGTCTAAAGTGCTATGATCATCTCATTAGAAAAGTGTTAAAAGCACAGCAGCGAAACATAAACATTCTAGCCATTAATTAAACACCTTGGCCATCAATCAGTGCAAAAAATCATGCTAATAGCAAAACTGCCAACAATCTAAATTAATCTACTACCTACAATAGGACTTATTTTTCCTTCAGATAAAAAGAACTGTTAAAAGTAATAGTTGTTGTAATTGTTGTAATATCCCAGGTGTACAGTATAAATGTTTTAAAAAGGCTATATATTCGCAGTTCAGAAAGTAAACTGAACGATCCCCAGAGTCTTCAAATTCAACAGCAAGTGGAGATGGCTGAAAACAGATTTCCGTGCTTTGAAATTTCCTTCCTTCAAAATAATGAAAGAAACAGAGGGGACATATATGTAGGATTCACTAACTCAAGCAAAACAATGCAGTGACAAAGGAAAGCAATCAATGCTTATCAAGCGCATTGAAATGCCATATTGAATACTACAGAGCACAAGTAAAATGTCTGCAGAACACTTAATCTCCTCTCGCTTTCAGCAACTGATGCATGCAGAAGAGTTCACTAGCTATACTCAGTGTATGCAATTAAACCTTGATTATATCCATCATGCACAATAATTATTAGTTCCTCTTATATAATTTAGTTTACATATTTAATTTTTTAAAAGTAGTATGTAAGTATGCATGTATTAATACACCCTTACTACTTAAAAAAGAGCAGAGGCATATTTGGGACCTTCTCCCAGATAAAAAGAATTTTTTTTCTCCCCACCTCCAGCAATAATTATTTTTTTCTCTCTTTCAGCTTCCAAACAAATGTGAAGAAATAGTTGAGCTGAGGAGGTGTATTGGTAAAATGATGATAGTATTAGTGCATGGTGATGTATTACATCAGAATAAGAACTATTACTCCATCCATACATTGAGACACAGAATGTATGCTGAATTGAGGTCAAAGTGGTATGAATGAAAATTAAATGACCTTTTGCACTACAAACACTCTTTGAAGAAATAAAAAGTTAACTCCATGATCATTTAATACTATATTTGTGGAAAAATTGAAATAGTGGGTTGAAATGAATAAAGGTAAATATTGGAAGATGCTCCTGCTGGAAAGGGAGAATTCTACATCACATTGTTTATTGCGCATTGTCTTTGTATCCCCATATAAGCACCTTCAAAACCCTTGTGAAAAGCTCAGAAACAACATTCAGATGACTTCTCATCCAGGGCTGTCAAACTCATGGCCCGTGGGCTGCATGCCTCACATGCTGGCCACACCCATGCCTGGTTTAGTGAAGGGAAAAAAGTCATGATATGTAACGTGACGCTGCTGTGATGAGCAGCAGATAGGGAGTTTGACACCTTATCTTACACTTTTTTCTTTAAGTACATTCTGCATATTTTTTCTATTCATGGCCACTGAAATCTATCATCCAGTAAGATAACAGTGAAGTTTTTAGTGCTCTTCTGTAAATGACAGGAGTCATCTACAACATACAGAATAAGGATTGTAACAGTCACTATGTAGGACTGACAAGCAGAAAACTAACAGAGTGCATCCATTAACACTGACTAATAGTCAGAAGACATAACAAAATCCCTTAAAATCAGAACACATGGACAGATTCAACAGCAGTTTTAATTGAAAAACTATTAGCATCTTAGATCAATCCAAATTCAAAAATACTAGGGATTTCCTTGCCATTCAGAAAAATAAGCCACATACCGATATATGTGCATTATTATATTATATGCATTATTATATTATTCAAAAGACAATAAAAATCCATTAAGGAAGCAAAAGGACTAGAACATATCCTCTCTAGCAGCTATCACTCAGATACACAAGGATCAATGCCACACAACCAGGCAGAAAACAATACTCTAATCAAAGAACCAGCAAGGAGGAAACAACAGCCATACCAAAACAGGCATGGCAAGCTACTGTATTTAAATAGGCAACAAACTCCATATTCAATCACACTGATGTTACCTAGTTGGATAATGAAACATCCACAAACAAACCATCAAGCTCAGAGAGCACCAAGAACTTTACAGTTCAACGCTGAACTACATGGGGAAAAATCAAAATAATCCAGACAATAGTGAGTATTTTCATAGCAGCCTCAAGATTATTAAATTGCTTCAGAGAGTTAACCCATGTTCCTGGGAACCTCCCCGATTTGTTGGAAATGTAAGACTGCTATGGGAACTTACTTTCATATTTGGTGGACCTGTCCCCGAGCAGGAAAATATTGGGATAGAACTCAAAAATGGATTTCTGAAATCATAGGATGTAGGATACAATTGAATCCAGAAACGTTTTTACTAGGCATGAAACCAGATAACTTAAATAAATCTAACTGATATTTTGCTCTCCACATCATCACTGCAGCCAGGATCACGTTTGCCCAAGAATGGAAATCCAAAAGTATATCATCGGAGGCTATGTTAATCGCAAAGATCATGGACTGTGCAGAAGCAGACAAACTAACCGGTCTCCTCCGAGATAGACAAGAATCGGAGCTATATATAAGCTGGGACCGGTGGTATGCCTGGCTGCATAAAAGGAATCTTAAGAAAAGTGTAAAATAATAATCTTAATATTAATATGTGTAAATATTAATAGGAATATTGTATGGTAGTTGGGAATCTCTTCTTTTGGACATTCTCCCTTTTCTGATGATTTTGCCTGAATGGAGGATTGTATGATCATTAGGCAAAAATAGATGTTCCAAATTGTATATGTATTATGTTACTCTCTGTAATCATATCCATATTGATATATTTTTCTTTTGTATTTTTTAATAATTTCCGATAAAAATTAAAAAAGAGTATTAAATTGCCCCATAAGTGTACATTTCAATAACACTTTAAAAGACTATAGAAAGCATATGTATGTTATAAATTAATGCAAACTTCCAGTTAGACTTGTAACTTACTATAGCTCTCTCCACATCTTTTAAACACCTATTAATTTTGCCAACAGTTCTGTACACCAAATGAAAAAGATGTGGTAAAATATTTTAATCCTTTAAGAGACCATTAGGGATATGAATTAGATAGGCATCTAAAATTTTATAAAATTATAAAGTTAAATATATTGATGCTTTCTAAATGGATACTTAAAGAGTAATATCAACCTTACCTTACATATCTACTCTTGATTCATACTCAACTTACATGTATTGTACACTTCTACATAATTAGAAATGGAGAATAGAGCATGAATAAAGTTCTATATACACAGTTCTCTGTATGTAGGATCAGTGGTGGGTTGCCTCTGGTTCGGTCCGGTTCGCGCAATCCAGTAGCAGTGATGCTGTGACGTCACCGAAACGGTTCTACGTGTCCCGGACCGCGCCCCCCCTGCGCGCCCATACTTACTGTCGAGCGCACATGCGGAGAAAACTTTATTTGACATTTTTTGCTCCCAAAAAGCTTCTGCGCATGCGCAGGAGCGCCTGTCTGGTGTGCGCGTGCCAGACGCGTGCTCCACGCACCCTGACTACGTGCAAAGCACGTGCACCTTTAGAACCGGTAGGACAGGTAAGTAGAACCCACCCCTGAGTAGGATCTATGCATAAATTAAATTCTCTTGTTATGTTTATGAGAGGGATATTATAGAATATGACACATCTGAAGATAGACAACTCACAGGTAAAAGAAATTTGAGTTGGAACTTTTGATCTTTAGTTGCAAGTTGTAAGTAGCCAACTTTCTAGATTTTTAGTCCTGTTGAAACAGTACTCAGGAATCTTTTAAAAGGCACAATGAAGTAAGTTTTTATTACAGTACTTGTCTTTGAAGAGACATACAATATTAAATGAAGGAAATGTAATTGGGAATACACTTACAGAAACTGATACCAGTTTTTTTAAGACTTCTAAATTCAACATGGCACCAATTTCAAAGCAATCCATATGTGTCACGCACTGGCTACTCCCACCCATTTTAGTGAAGGGGAAAAGTCATGATACATCATGTGCTGTGATACCCGAGTTTGACATCCTGTTCCAATATAATAAATCTATATTGCTGGGAAGTTGGGGGAAATAACATAGTTTTTTTATATTTGTGCCTACACAGAGCTCTCTGTTACAACCTATAGTGAAATTAAAGTATACTAGGCAACCCATGATCTCTTGGATCATCGTTTCAGAGATAGTTCCTGGTCAGATTCCTCAATGTCTTCAAAAATGGCAGAGTTTTAATGTATTTGAAAAGTTCTTAAAAAGCGAGGGAGGTATTCAAACATGTATCTGAGTTGAAAGTAGCCCATCTTGAACCATAGAGCCTATTCAAAAATTAGCAGTTGACCACAGGAAATGTCTTATGCCATTTTGAATAATGTCATTAAATGCTTTATAATAATTTTATATCATAAAATGTTTTATAAAATACATCAAATTTCAACTCCATGGGTCCTGGATTTGGGGCACTTTCTGTAAATTAGTCTATTTAGGATACCTTGGTTGAAAAGGCTTTGCCCTATAATGCATCATTTCATCCAGTTAAAGGTTACAAGAGTTTTAGTAATATATAGATATTTTAAAATAAATAAACAATATATCATTGCCAAAACTATATGAAAAGCTGTATGCTTTTCTAATTTTCTAAAAAGCTCAAGTGGCGTAAATCATAGAACACTATCTGCACTTTCTCATTATCATTTTTAATTTACACCAACTTTTACACTTTCAATGTGACTTCAATTCACATAACTGTGAGACTGTCAAAGCATGAAAATGAAGTTGGGATTTAAACAAACAGCAACACCAAAAATTTACTATTAACAAAGCAAAGGTTTGAGATGAATGGATGATAATAATAATTTTAACCATAAAACTACAGCAATGATTGGTAGTAATCAAATATCATTCATTCATTAAACTAGCAGTACCGTTTCCATTTCTAATACTAAATGGGAGTTCCACAGAAAATCAAAATCTATATTTAAAAATTATCATTCTGAGAAAAGAGTAGCTTGGTTCAAGTCTGTTTATTTTTGCTTGTGTTATCCTCTCATACACTATTCTGCTATCTTTTATCAATTTCACTCAATCTGTCTAGTGTTTGTCACTCAATTGCATTTTTTCTCTACTTAACTCTTTCATTCTCCTTGCCCCTCCCCATTCCTCAGTTTTTTTCATTGCTATCAAGATGATTTGGAGGTTACTTTGTCTTCTAGAACAAGGGTCCCCAAACCCTGGGCCAGACTTCACTAGTGGGCCGTGGTCTATTCAGAACTGGGCCACACAAGTGGCAGGCAAGCACATGTGCACGCACAGCTCCATTTGCGTGAACAGCAGATAGTTACATTCATGCGCAAAGCTCCATTTGGGTGAACAGCGGGTGCATGTGCCTGCCACTTGCACAAATGGAGCTGTCTTCTAGTCCAGCCCCCTGTTCAAGCAGGAGAACCTATACCATTTCAGACAAGTGACTGTCCAGTCTCTTCTTAAAAACCTCCAGTTGGAGTGCCCATGATGGAGCGCCAATGACTGCTGAAGGCAAGCTGTTCCACTGGTTAATTGTCTTCACTGTTAGGAAGTTTCTCCTTAATTCCAGGTTGCTTCTCTCTTTGTTTAGTTTCCAACCATTATTTCTTGTCCTGCCCTCTGGTTCTTTGGAGAATAATTAGACCCCCTCTTCTTTGTGGCAGCCTCTCAAATACTAAAATACTGCTAACATGTCACCCCTAATTCTTCTTTTCTTTAGACTAGCCAGACCCAAAGCCAGCAACCGTTCTTCATATGGTTTAGTCCAGTGGTGAAATGAAATAATTTTTGCTACTGGTTCTGTTGGCACGGCTTGGTGGGCAGGTCATGTGACTGGGTGGGCATAGCCATCTTCTTTTTTTTACTTTTTAAAGCATTTTTACTACCTATTGACCTGAACTGGTAATAAAAAACAATGCTTTAAAAAAGTAAAAAAAAGGTTCCAATGATCACAGCTGTGCCGTGTGATCATTGGAACCTTTTTTTAAAAAAATTTTAAAGCATCTTTTTACTACCAGTTCAGGTGAATAGGTAGTAAAAAACTGCTTTAAAAAAGTTTTTAAAAAGGTTCCTACAATCACGGGGCACAGCTCATTTTCACACCTGATCGTCAGAACCTTTTTTTTTAACTTTTTAAAGGCATTTTTTTACTACTGGTTTGGGTGAATAGGTAGTAAAAAAATGCTTTAAAAAAGTTAAAAAAAAGGTTCCAACAATCGTGCGGCACAGCTGATTGTCACACCTGATCGTCAGAACTCTTTTAAAAAACTTTTTTAAAGCATTTTTTTACTACCTATTCGCCCGAACCGGTAGTAAAAAAAAAGTTTAAAAAAAGGTTCTAATGATCGCGCGGCACAGCTGTGATCATTGGAACATTTTTTTTACTTTTTAAAACATTAATTACTACTGATCTACCCGAACTAGTAGTTTTTATCATTACTGGTTCGCCCGAACCAGAGCGAACTGATAGCATTTCTCCCCTGGTTTAGTCTCCAGGCCTTTGATCATCTTACTTGTCTTTCTCTGAACTTTTCCAAAGTCTCAACATCTTTTAAGTAGTATGGTGACCAAAATTGATTGCAGTATTCCAGGTGTGGTCTTACTAGGGTTTTGTAAAGCGTCACTAATACTTCACATGATCTTGATTCTATGCCTATGTTTATACAACCCAGGATTGTATTAGCTTCTTGGCTGCTGCTGCAAATTGCTGGCTCATATTCAAGTGATCATCTACTAGGACTCCAAGATCCCTCTCACAGTTATTGTTTTTGAGCCAGGTCTCATCTAATCTGTACTTATACCTTTAATTTTTCCTGCCTAAATATAAAGTTTTGCTTTTCTCCACATTAAAATTCATTTTGTTGGATAGGGCCCATTGTTCAAGTTTGTCAAGATATTTTTGTATCCTGAGTTTGTCTTCTGGGGTGTATTCCTGCCAGTTTATATCATCTGAAAATTTGATGAGTTCCCCTTCTATTCCCTCATCTAAGTCATTTATAAAGATATCAAAGAGTACTTCTCTCCATGTGGATGTAGTACCATTAAGGACTATTCATTGAGTATGGTTTGTCAGCCAGTTACAAATCCATCTGGTGGTGAGGTTGTCTATTCCACATTTTCAAGTTTACCAAGAAGTAGATTGTGGTCTACTATGTCAAATGCCTTACTGAAATCTAAGTATACTACATCCATAGCTTTTCACTAGTCTACTAATTTAGTAACTTTATCAAAGAATGAAATAAGATTGGTTTGGCATGATCTGTTTTTAACAAACCCATGCTGGCTACTAGTTATGACTTTACTTGCTTCCAGTTGTTCGCAGATCTTTTTTTGATTATCTGTACACACTTACCACTCACATGGAACCATTCCCTCTCCTCCTCTGCTGGGCCACCAAGCTGGAAAGGGTTTGGACTGCTGTTCTAGAATATGAGCTATTCCATTCAATTTTTGCAATATGATAAAACTATATAAGAATTCCCTTAATTTCTTTATCCAAACATTAATGAAAATATTTAAGATTAGAATGCATATGATTGTATATTCCTACACTCAATATATTTTTCAATCTGACCAAGCATTATGAACCCTAAGTATGGTGTTTCAGGCCAGCCAGCTTTTTATCTCCTTAACTATCATGCTACCTGTCCATGTATGACAAATAATTCATTGTCTCTGACTTGTTTTGTGAACAATTCCTAAGAGAATAATTAGGTCTGAAATAGTGTGCTTGTTCTAAGTCTATAGTATTTTTGCAACAGTCTTTTATCTCATAGTGCATCATATATTCAAATATTCAAACAGATGCTCACTTTTCTTTTTTTCAAAAAAAATCTGTTATGGGAATACATAAAAAATGCTAAAATTTCCAGAGGGTTTTCCCATTAAACTATAGTTAAAAGATTGAATAATCAAATGAATTGTTTTTAAACAATTTTTGAATATTTTATGTTGGAATTTAGTATTAATTATTGGAGCTCTTGACTGATACTTTCAAGAAATAATGTTCTGCTCCTTTCATCCTATTCTGGAAAAATGATGCAGCTGTAAGTGTTTTGATATTTCTTGGTTATAACCTATCATGCAATCTTTTGAGTAGAGCCAGTTAATCTAATGGTTAAAGCACCAGGTTACAAACCAAGAAACTGTGAGTTATAGTCCTGTTTTGGGATGAAGCCAACTGGGTGATCTTGAGCGAGACCATTTCTTTCAGCATTAGGAAGGTGACAATGGCAAACTAATTCTAAAAAATCTTGCCAAGAAAACTACTGTAGTCCAAACAGTTTCTGAGAATCAGACACAATGGAAGAAAAAATATGGAAATGTCTGTGCAGATGCATATGCTGGAGAAAAAATCATAAAACTATTCATTTTCAACTAATAATTATAGATGGAACTTCCAATTAAAAAATATGGATAGAACAGATTAATGCTTGAATTTCAAAGACTAGCCTCTATCCTCATATCCCAAAGAGGAAGGGTGTCAAACTCCCAGCCTGCGGGCTGGATGCATCATGCGCTGGCCATGCCCACATCTGATTTAGCAAAGGGGAAAAAAGTCCCCAAAACATCACGTGACACTGCTGTGACACCACAAGTTTACACCCCTGCCATAGGGGAACATTATAACAAATTACATAATCTGATGAGGAATTTTACCCTAGATATATAAAAGCAAATGCACAACTGTATCAGTAATATCCAACATAGACTTTATCTAGGATCCCAGATACACAAATCAAACAGTCCTAGATGTTTCATAGTTCACAGCTGTAGCCATTAAGCATTACAGATGTTTGGTTACAATAAATACATGTACAATCACTCGATGAGTCAGATGGGTAGTTTCTAAATTTTATAAATAAATAAACAACCATTTTTGTGTGATGTTATTGATTTTCTCAGGAAAGAAATACTTCGACAATCTTCCAGAAAATATTCCTTGCAACCATGGATGTTGAAGCTTTGCTTACCAACCTCCATTTATTACGTTCACTTTCTGGATGGCAGATGATGAAATATACCAGCCATTTTATTCTGGAAGTTCAGATTATTAAACATATCTGCATAAAACTGGGACCCATCCAATACATATTATACAATCAACAGTTGGAGCTTAATGCTACAGTACTGTCATATATTTTCTAATCTGCCAAATGAGCATATATATATGGTGGGCATTTCAGACATATATCCTCCCAATGAAGAAAAGCATAGCTCAACAAAACTAGCACCAAAGAATAAATTGTTACAGAAGAGAAAGTATCAGGTTTTGTTTACAGTTAAAGCCAAAGTAATATGTACTAAAATGCATTCTGGGTAATGATACGATTGCTATTGAAAACCACACTGATCTGTGATGGGTTTTTTTTTTTAGAAGGATGGCCATTGAAGTCTTTTAAATTAAATAAATAAATAACTTTCTCACTAGCTTTGTGGGATAGTTTTAGTCTTGCTTATAGCTAATTTAAAAAAGGTTTACAGGTAGTCCTTGCTTAGTCACCACAGTTGGGAGCAGCAACTCCTTTGCTATCCATCACAATTGCTGTGCAGACTTATGCCATTTCCCATTCGGTTGTTAAATGAAGCATTGTGGTTACCGCAATTTACAATTTGACTCCATTAACTCTGCTTGTTGCAAGCCAGTTGAGAAGCACACAAATGGCAATCGCATGACAGTGGAATACTGTGGTGGTTGTAAATGCATACTTTTTTTGAAGTGCCTGAGTAGCAATTCTAAGAATGTCTTAAATGAAATGATTCATTACAAAGATGGAGGTTTTTTACATGATTGTAATTTTGAATGGTCACTAAATGAGGCAGTTGCTAAGGAAGGACTTCCTGTATGATAATAAAACAGCCTAACAGAAGCAATCTAATAAAAAATGGGAGGATGAATGGCTCTGGACTTTGCAATTAATAAACAAATAAATAAAACAACTTTTTTATTATCATAATGATTCTGGTAAAATTATAAAAATATAACAAAAATACATACTGTGAATTAATGTATATGTGTGTATTCTCCCCCCCTCTCTCTTTCTCTCTGTATATACATATGTGTGTGTACATATATATATATATGACTGTAACTATATAAAGACATCTATGTAACTATACAAATTGCTTGATAGGTAAATTTTAGCCATTTTCAGTATCTTTATTTTTAAAATGTTATATTGGTATGATAGACATCAATATTTTCATTAGATCAATCAGTATTCCTGTGCCTTTCCATCATGCTATTTTATTTCAGATCTCAGAATCATTTATGCTATATTCTTGTATCAATTTATATGAGCATAAACTCTATCTAACCCAACTGAACTGATTTCCATGTTGACCCAAATTAAATTGTATTGTTAATTATGACAATACAGCTGCATAGTTAGGAGAAGCACATATGGCTGTCTCCAAACAGTTTTTAAAACAACTGCCCTATACATATATAATTTGTGAGGAGTATATGGCTACATTCTGTTCTTTTTAATTTACTTTCCAGATTTGTTGTTGCAAAGTGTAAATGTAAGTGTAGGAGGATGTTTCTTGAGTAGTAATGAATTGTGGGGGAGATATATTGTACTATAAGCATATGATTGAGTGTTATCCTGTTTCCTCCAAAATAAGACATCCCCTGATAATAAGCCCAATTGGGCTTTTGAGTACATGGCAATAAGGCTAAGCGCTTATTTAAGGATTCAAAAAAAATATAAAACAGATTCTTATTTTTGGGGAAACACGGTAATAGCATTAGCCCTTTGAATAATCTGGCCCAATAGTAAACCACTATTTGAAATAACAGAGACCTGGGAGAAAGCAATTTAGAACTATGCTGTGTAACCAGAGCCTTTGTTTGTAAGCCATAATGAAACCTTACTTGTAGGAAAATATGTAACATATATTGAAAATGAATATAATGTTGTGGTGATAACAGCAAATTCACATAAATGAAATTTTGCATTAAAAGAAGACAAGAATCCAAGATATGCAAAACATACATTAGGGCAGGATATGGTCCTTTGAATGTTATTCTCAATGCTCGTACCAGCTGCAACCGTCATCTGAAAAAGTGTGCAACAAAGAGTGTACTGAATTCAAAAGTTTTGATTGTAAAATAGATATATTCAAATATTTAATGTCTTTGATTTCACATAATTGTAACTCTTAACATTAGATGTCACAGCTTAGAATATTTCTAATTTTAAGCATAATTCTAGAAGGTAAAATAATGGTAAAATAATTATTGAATATTGGTTAAAATACAGTGAATCATTAGCCAACTATATATAAAAATAAATATAAAAGCCATGCATACAATTTGAATTACCTCAGTTTATAGGCAGCAAATATTTCTGTTGAATGGTATGAATTTATGGAGCAGATCAGTTTTAGGTCTATTGAAATGAAATGATAAGCAGTACAGTATTGTGCTTATACAAAGATCCTGTTTAATTAAATGAAGTTTCCACAAGAGAAAACACGTCTCATTTGTGTCTCACATTCTTATCCCAGTATGTTGCTATTTACACTTAGAAAGTTCAGAAAGTGATACTTGTTTCACATTTCTATAACTATTCTGAATGTATAATTACAAATTATACCCAAACTTGTTACACAATTATTTTATTAGGTAAGCTATGTCTTTTAGTCATGTTATATCACAGGCACGCACACAGGGGGAAGGGAGGGAGGGAGGGAGGGAGAGAGAGTGAGAGAATGAGAATATTAGAGAGTGAAGATTTTCATCACTTCTTGGCAATACCAAGTAAGGCAATGAATATACGTTGACATTTTGCTAGTCATGGAGTTAACTTCTTCAAACAGATCTAAAACTGAACTTGGCAAAACATCATATTTTGTCTATATTTAGTGGTATAGAATACCCACAACCAGTCTTTAACTAATCACTGTAATTCTGTCATCTATACAGTGGGTAGCAATTGATTGAGGACATTCAATTCCATTGAACAAAAGGACATGGCATCTTTTACCAAGTTCACTTTTAGTTGTGCTCCGAAGAAACCAGGAGTATGACTGGAAAAACATCAATGTATACACATTGTTTCACCTGAAAGTCATTTCACCAATTAATAAATTATTTCAACATTCTAGACAGCATATAAAAGTAATAGTTCATACTACACTCTTGATTATGGTCTGTAAGATATATTTTGGAAAATCACAACCATTATTTTTATTTGATATGAATAGGGCATTTCTGTTACCTTATAGCTTTTGTTCTCACATATTTTTAAATGTTCTGGAGTTTCTTTTTCTGTCAAAGCTAAATTGCATGTGGCATTAAATTAAAATGTTTTGGTACAGCTATTTCCAACTGTTTGCAAATGTTTATAAACACAGGCAGGGAACCAGATGAATTTACTCTATTTTGATCCCTTGTATCCCCAGGAAAGTTTCCATCACAAAAAGTGTCTCTGTAGAGCATTTAAAATGTTTCTAAACTCTTAGGTTCAAAGAAAATATTCCGGATTTCACAGAAGATCTTATTACAGGGGAAATAACAAAAGAAAAGAGCAACATTTGCATTTTTTCTTTTAAATCTGCAGGACTAAACAAAGGTATTTCTAGTTAAAACAGGAGTAGGCAACTGATGGGATGGAAGCTGGAAAAAGAGTTGGTTACAGCCATTACACACATGTTGGTGGGAACTGCTTACTCTGAATTTGTTACTCTGAAGGACCACCTTCTGCCACAATCGTCCTCCCAGCGCCTGGTGCTCTCTTATAGGGTTGGTGTCCTCAGGGTGCCTTCAGCCAGACAATGTCGGCTGGCGGCCCGCAGGGGGAGAGCTTTTTCTGTGGGAGGGCCGACCCTGTGGAATGAGTTACCCGTGGAACTTCGGACTGCCCCTGACCTTCGCTCCTTCCGCCGCGACTTCAAGACGTGGCTGTTTTACCAAGCAGGCTATAGCTGACCGTTTTAAAATTGTTTTTAATTCTGTTAAATTTTTAATTTTTGCATTGCTGCCCCTCTTTTACTTGTTGTAGTCTATATTGTCTGTGTTTGTTTATATATGTTTTTATACTTTTATGTTGTTATTTTGTAAGCCACCCTGAGTCCCTCGGGAGAAGGGCGGCATAGAAATTTGATTAAAATAAAAATAAAAATAAATTATGGGAAGAGTTAAAAAACTTCTTTCTTATTTTCAATTATGTCTATAGCAAATCTATTTTATGTGTTACTTTAATTTTTTTTACTTTTGGGTTCTATGCTTCAAAATTGTGAGATATTAGAAGTACAAATTTTAGGCAGCTAGATCAGGAGGAACTTTGGGGGCTATAAAAATGGATTTAAGGGCTTCATAAAGTCCTGGAATTTCAGGTTGACAACCTTGAGTTCAAAAGGAACTTTGGGACCAGAGGAGGAAGAAATACTAATACCAGAGATTTTGACATTGATGTCAGATGGTCTGAGGCACTATAATCTATATTCATGATTTTAGAGGGCAACACTCAAATCAGTATCAGTAACTTACCACATTATGTGTAGAACAACATCCAGAGTTCCAAATTCTGAATCTCTGTATCCGAGCAACTAGACACAGTGAACATATTTGACTTGCCATGTGGCATGCAGTCATTTCTCTGCTCCAGCCTTGGCACTCAACCTTATCCAGGCTTCCATTAATAGTGCTTAAAATAAAACAGTGGCACAGATGATAACCCAGAGCCCTAAAGGCTCTTCAAGGCACAGAGCCACATCTATGAACCCTTCCCTTCCACCATCCAGGGACCAAAGACAGCTTGACAGCTTCAATTAAAGGCAGATATGGCACCAGTGCTGCAGCTTCAGTGAGATCACAAAGTGATTGCAAGGAGACCATTTTGATAACATAGTGATCATGTATCTGATTCTGTGAACCTCTATCTCAGCAAAACGGCTACATTTATACTGTCATTTCTTCATTTTTTGGTATTGCTTCTTTGCAAGAGAAGCCCTTCATGATTACTGGAAGCTGAACAGATTTTATTCACACCATAATTTAAAGTGCTAAGCACATTGGCTTGTGCTTAATTGTAAGCCGTCCTGAGTCTCCGGAGAAGGGCGGGATATAAATGGGATAAAAAAAAAAAGTGGGTGTTTTCCTTAAATCAAGTTAGCCTATGAATTCACTGGTACTATTATTGGAAGCACTGATTCCTTTATAACACACAATCTTTATTTATTATTATTTATTATTTAATAGTGCTATTTTGTTAAAAATCACAATTGGAATTTTAATTGTTGATCTAATAGTTCATGTCCAAGCACCATTTCAGACATATGTAAAAAGCAATAGTGATTCTGTGATCAAGAAAGCAGAACACGACTGATTGGTGCCTAGAACTGATACTATGTCTTAGAATAATTTAAATTGGCCTGTTTTTTTTAAAGTAATGATGCCAAAGAATTCCAGATCTCAACTAAGTACAAAGTGATTTTCAATACTTGTAATGCAATTACAATTATGTAATACTAGCATGCCTCTTTCCTCAGTGCAACTTTAGGAAAGAGCAACTTTAAGAAAGAGACTATATTTTCAGCAGAAAATCCAGCCTCCTTAAATTGTCCATTCATTACATCTACTCTTTCCAGTAAATTAAATAAGCAAGGATGACTATCAGAAGTAAAAGAAAACTAATTGAACAATTTAAAATACATAAAAATATCAAACATCACAATACAAGTTGTTAAATACTGACAGCCTGAAGACTTCACTCAGGTCCGTTGATTGAGCAGGAAAAATACTCAAATTTGATTGGTTGAACTCACTGACAGCTCTGTAAATAAGGGCAAGCTGTCAGAGAGGCAAGCTGTTGGATTGTACATAGTTGTTCAATAAAGAGCTGTTGTCTGAAGCTGTTCCAGTCTCTTCACTCGCCCAACTTAACACAAGTCAAAAGATTTGTTTCAAGAGGTAGTAGTTCAAAAGCCATCCTTCACATTTAACATACAAGACTCATTGGCTGCTGACCTTTATACTATCTAGTTTACTTATTAACTAGGCTTATATGCTATTCTGATCACTGACAACCCTGTAAATCAGATTAAATAAGTCAAAGTTACAACATGAAAACCAACAGACCCCTCACATCCTGGACATAAACTGTTTCAACTCCTACCCTCAAAACGACGCTATAGAGGGACTTCCAGTTTGGCTTCCGGTACCGATGACAGCCCTTTTTATGGGCTGCTGGCTCCGCCATTTGTTTGCCGGGAAAGCAGCGAACACCAGCTGACTTTCCTGGCCTGATGCTATCTCCCCGGGCAAAGGAGAGATAGCGAGGGTACCAGCTGAGGTCGCGCCCTTCCAGACCCCTGGATTTCACAGAATCCAGGGATCGAATGAGGGGCCCCCAGGAAGCTGGGAAACAGCTCCAAACAGTGGTAGCTGCCTGCACTTGTGCAGGGAAGATACTGAAGACCGCCGTTGCAGCAACAATGAAGAAATAAAAATGGATTATAATGCAAACAGAGCAAAAAAGGGACTTTCTAATCGCAAGTATCTAACTAATATTTTTTAAACTCTTAAATGGGAATTTTTAAAAAACTTTTTAACTTTATGGAAAGTGCTGAAATGGACAGAGAAATGGCGCCCGAACTAAAGCTAAAAGAATTCAAAGAGACTTTTTTTTCTTTTCCTCTCCTCTTTTTTTGAATTAGACTATAAAGGATTTTAAAAAGAAAAAGAAAAAATAATACAGAATCCCCTCTGCTCTTTTTATTATTAAAATTTTTAAGAAATAAAGAATATTTGGTTTTATTGGATTTAAAAAAGA